>JAUZND010011244.1:1491-28918 GCA_034780555.1 Coelogynopora nodosa | reverse complement strand
TTTGTGTATCTTTTTTGTCGGTTTTCTTTGTTATATAGTTACCCTTTCTTTTGATTTATATTTTATTATTTCTGATTCATTTCTTTTCTTTCTATCTGGTGAGCTGATTTTGCCTGATGGTTCCATTCAATTTCAATCAATTCCAGGTATACAAAGGATGACTGAACATTGTTGCAAAACTTCTCAGAAAAGCTCATACTCCTCAATTGACATATGGAAACTGGTAATTTTTTGTAATATTATATAAGAATACATAAAAGTTATAAAGATGGTTCAAAGAAGCTAAGTATTGATCAATCTACATCAATTCTATTATATACCCATTTTTATTATTTTACATGTTTTGTGCTTATATTATTGGACAATGCCCAAAATTTATGTTTGTATTCATGCCTGGTTGCTGATTAATTATTTATTGTCCAATAATTTTCTATTTGCCTATATTTTGATATAATTAAAACTGTATATTTGTGCTTCCTATAGGAAATCAAATCAGATAGACAACAAGACAGGTATTAAATCAGATAGGAAATAAGATCAGATTAGCATATATGCCATTTGCTAATCTGATCCTTAGCATTACAAAAGTCATAATATTTACTTGATTTTTTACTTGATACCTGTTAGCCATAGTGCATTATATTTTAAGAAAGATAGTGCAATAATAGATAATATTATCATTTATAAAACTATATAGTTTAATACATGTACATTTTACAACAGAAAAGCAAGGGGATTAAGGATCATTTTGAGAAAATAATATTTGCCCACATTTGGCACATTTGTATATAACATGTCACTTCTCACCAAAAAATAATCCTGTAACACAGTTGGAGAAGGTTAGAACATATGAGCAAGGTTGGCTGTTGAGAGAGATAACTGCAGTGAAGAAGGAACATTTGCATATAAAGAAATATAATACATTTTGATATTGGAAACCATTAAATAAATGAAATAATCATTAACATGTATTTGACCACAAATATCACATACTTAGTACTCTTAGAATTAAAAAAATTATATAATTTATCCTGTTTTTAATATTTTTAATTTATTTTAGAGTGACAATTAGCATATAACTTATTATAAAGGATCTTCAGGTTATCCCTGGCAATATTTAGATTGTAAACAACTTGACTTCAGTATCAGATTTATAATATTGGGACCAGGTTTTTACTATAACCATATTTTATTTATTATTAGCTACTTAAACATAGCAAATACTACTCTAAACATAATATTTTAGTAAATAACATTTAATACTTTAAAACTAAAATTTTCTATAAATAAAATAATTGAAAGGAAAGTAAAAGGAAAGTAATGCTTTAGCAAAATGTAAGCTATAGAAGTAATACAATTTTTTATCTATCTTACCAACACCACATTTAAAAATAATTATTTGAGTACATTCAAGTATATAAAAAATAGAGTATATTTATCCATTTTATTAGTTCACTAGAAAGATGTAGTGGTAAAAAATTGACTGCTTTTGATTTTCAAATTTCTATATAATAACACATGAGTGCAGCATCAAACTGAAATTCACTAACTTTTATTTATTTTGGGTGCTCACCAAAAGTAGCATAAATTAAAATAATTAATGCAGCCCTATTTTCTATAAGCGACATATATATATCTCAGGGGTGTATTTAATTTTATTTTTCTGGTATCGGCCTGGAATACCAATAAAAATAACTGGTATCCAGGGAAATAATTTGGTATCCTGGAAAATAAGCAGGTATCCTAAGGTTTTATAATTAAACGTAGAAAAACCTCAAAATAATCCGTTGAATGTGTTTGTTGTGTGTATGCATGCAAGCAGTAGAATATCTATTAATGTGTCATCCAACTCTCTCTCTCTCTTTGTCAGAATATTTCTTTCCATTTGATAGACATACTATACTATCGAACTTACGACTGACTACACAATTTATACATTGGTTTCACCTATCTGAGAAATGGTATCCCACCAAGGATACCAATAAAAATAACTGGTATCCCGGGAAATAATTTGGTATCAAGCAGGATACCAGGATACCAATAAATACAGCCCTGTTAATAATATATAAATAAAAATTGCTATATAAAGCATTGTTATTTTCAGGTAACATTATTCATAATAAATAAGTAATAACACTCAATATAGAATTAATCATTCTTTTATACAGTTATTTTAAGGATTATTTATATTAAACTGATTATTATATAACAATTTTTTAACATGATTATGAGGACCTTATTATATCATATTTTTTATTTTAATTTAACCCTCTCATAAAATTTTAATAATTCTTATATTATTATATATAAAATTGGGTAATATGTATGATTATTTCTGGTAAATTTTTGTAAAATATGTTTTACAAAATAATCTACATGGATAACAGGTACAAATGAACCCATCTAAGACTCAGAATGTAATTATATATTTTATTAATCCTATAATTATATCATTTCTCTGTATTTAAAGAAAAAATCAACCAACTCTTTAATCCTCATGAAATATGACCCACTTTGAAATTCTACAGATTGCATACATGATCTATTATACTTAATATACAATAAATAATTTAAATTGGTTATAAAAATTTCTTCTTGAAAATAATGTATTAATATTTTTAAACTTTTAATTTCCACTCATTACTGATATCTGAGAATTGTATATTATTAGACACAAGTTAAATACAGTAATATGAAAAACTATTTAATAATTAGTATAATTAATTATAGATAACTTTATATATATAAATAAAATATACTTTATGCATACCTTTAAAATCAACATGTCTATATATTAAATACTCACATTATTGACTTTATTAACTTACATATTTAAATTAAGTTTAACAATGTAACAAAGCCTAACTGCAAACCATAAAAACAACAAATGTTACTTTTTAATATTTAGACTTTAATATAATTTTTTTATAGGTAACAATTAGTATAATATTAATGTATGTACTAATATATCTGCTGATGAGGGTTGTCATACCTCCTGGTTCATAGAGTTATTTAGTAAATATAAACCCAGTTTCTTATTTAATGTGGCATTTTTAAAATTTTATTCCATTAATTTGACTAACTATTGAAGCAGTTTATAATAATAATACTGTAACATGGTGTATCCTTGCAATTCTATATGAATGTATCATATCTTCATATGTTTTATATAATTTTATTCAAAGTTATTAGTAATTATGTCATATTTTACATTATATATAAGGATACATCAACCCCTTTAACTCAGTTTCAAATATTCTTTTTGACATAGTGTATAAATATATATTAGTATTATATATATTGCTATTTAAAGATTGTTAAACATATTTAAAAAAATCTGCAAGTAAGAGCAAATATGGAATATACCAACTTTCAGACTGATACAGTACTAATATGTATCAATAATATAATTATATTCCTGTACTACCATCACTGTTTCGATTGGACATTTGAGTTAAAAAAATTATAAAATTTTATAATTGTAAATATTATGCTATATTTTTTTTTTTATAATATGCAGAATGAATGTATTCAGTACTTTTAAATGAATTGAATATATAAGTTAAGTTTAAATTCTATTGAAAATTTTAAATATCCGTAATTGCACTACACATTGTGATATTTGACAGTTTAAAAAATGCAATAGGTTATCTCTTTATGTGGAAGCATTTACATTATTATCTAGTATGAAACGATTTTCAATAAAAACTGTTTAGTTTGTGTTTTCTTGTGCATATATTTAAGATCAAAATTTTAAGAGCATTGCATTTTTATACATTTTATTTTTATGAAGCATACGACAGCTAAGGAATAACAATATACTATTATTAAACAGTGACTAATTATAGTTAAAATTTATATTACTATATATTACAATTAATTATAATTTGAAATGTCAACTACCTATTAAATTATTCTTTGCCAGGATTGATTTGATTATGCATAACTAAAAACAGCTACTTGTAAAAAATTACCAAAAAATACTAATATATGATAAAATAAGAAAAATAGCAAAATAGTTATAATTGATCACATATTTTCGAAGTATATTTCCTAGTTATGCAGACTAAATGAATAATTTTAGACAACAGTAAAAATTGTTAAAAACACTCATGTGCATATTGTATCTGTGGTCAAATCACAGATGAGTAGTTGAACAGACAGGTAAAGTGTCAAATATCGATACCAAATAAATCTGTAAATGGGAGCGTTGTAAGCCACTAAGTACATCATAAATTAGAAGATTAAAAATTTAAGTTACTGTCTTCATTTTTATTGTTTATAGTTGGTTGTTCTTTTGCGATCAATATCACTTTATTGAATAGTAAATCTGTTTAATTTATTCTTGTAGTAAGTATACTTGGCGAAGAAAGGGCTTCTGCATTTTTATGCATGCTTGTATACAGAGTTTTTTTCGATAGATATTTCTTCTTGTTTTATTTGATATAATGCTGGATATGGATCAATAATCTTATACTAATATACGCTTTCTTATCTAGCTAAATGTAAGAAATAATAATATCATTTAAACTGGTCAGATTTTATCATTGAGAATCACAAAATTGAGTGACTAAGTTGATTTTGTTTCAGACCGCTGGCCAATTATAACAGCTTGACAGACCACCATCTCTCCAGCTATTTCAGTAATGAACGAATGCGTAATCATCTCGTTAGGATTGGACTCGTGAGTATCAATGATTTTTCCTCCAATTCTATTCCTACAAGTAAAACTATACTTCTAATTAATTCATTATTTTAATATATAATTAACTTTTTCTATTGTAAATTTTCTACAAAAAATATTTATTGGTTCTTAATTGAACAATATTCTATTTGTCTGAATGGGACATGGTCACGGTTTGTCTTTTTTAAATAATAAAAAAGAATTAATCGACGTGGTTTAAATTATACGAGTTATTTTCTTTATATTATATATTCATGTGGTATACTTAGCATATTTTCCAGAGTAAAACTTTAAAAAAGTACTATAATTGTTATTACCAACTGAAACGCCTTTTTGTCATGGTATTAGTCATTATCGTGAGAAGGACACTAATTAATAATTACGTGGAAATTACTGAAAATAACTCGTCTGTTACCGTGAAATTCCACCGAAAATCACCAAATACCTAAACAACCAATTAACTAACAAGTAAAAGCATATAAACCACAATGACACAACCGCCCAACAACCACTATTGTCTCTACACACGCATCGCGCACGTACTTCCAGTTGACCCGACGCGGTGAGATCATCCCAGACTCAATGTACCGGCTGAAGATGGCCCGCAAGGAGCACAAGCGGACTGTCCGGGACATGCTGGCCCAGGCCATCGTGGACAAGACGCTGGACATGGAGCGGGTGAGGCAAGTCTCCATCCGGCGTAAGATCGAGGAGATCTCCAAGATGGAGCTAGTCAAGCGGGTCAAGGTATTTAAACAAAGCATTTTTAATGATATATGTAAGTTCTGCAAATGCTTCTTTTAATATATAGTTTAGCATATTTTAAAAATTAGGTCTAACAAGTGTAAAATGATGCTCTCTAGTACACTTTTGTTTCTACGCTTCAGTTATTCAATATCATATATTGCTTTAATAAAATTGAATGGACTGACCGAATTTTCTTGTCATGTCCGATTTCTTGTTTTTAGTTAGTTTTTACGCGATGAAAGAACATAAATTTGACTGAGAGAAAATGTTAAAATGAACAGCTGCTTTCATTTTAATTCCACAAGTGTTAAATAAATTATTGGTCTATTCCTTAAACATTCCTTAGCTGGCTCGTTATGTATATGACAAGTAGTTTGTTGGAACCGCACAATGGCTTCGTTATAACTGAATTCTAGTTATAAGCGAGGATTATTTAATAGTATTAGATGGCAGTTTTGTTGGTGCCTAAGGAATTTATAATTAAAATCAAGCTCGTTACAGCGAAATTATACGTCTATTGCTTATACTTTGATAAAATATTGCTTAGATAATGCTTTAATTGTGAATACTTAGAGAAAGCTTCTCCAAACTAGTATTTTAAAACTGCAGTCACCAGACCTGAATGGTATATATTTTAAATCAGATGTATAGACGTGGAAATGTATTGTCACAAAGTACAATTTAGGTCTGTTTTTTGACGCAATCACTAATTGAGAACAGCTTTCTTTCTGAACAAAAAAAGAGATATACAACATGATTAAAGTCCCGAAAAAAATGTGCTAGATTTCCTTCACAGGAGGTAATGTAGGAATCATTTGCTCTCTTAATGTAATACTTAATTTTCATCTGTTTATTTTTATATCCTGTACACATATTGTTTTTTGCTCAATAAAAATAATACCACTGCACTGCTTATAGAAACATCTTTAACTTTCTATTGTTACCACATTAATAAGCAACGCATATCAAAGCGTAGTAAACCAGACGCTTACAAAACCGAAGTAGACTGTCTTTTATTTAGAGATGGTACACATTAGGACATTTATGTTTATGTCAATAATAAGTTCCAAATGAAGTCTCACTCACGACAAAGCTATATAATTATGATTGCTACCTACAATACCTGTTCTGACACAAACGTGTAATAGCAATTATCCGTCTTTCTCTGGTATTGTTTGTTCATTGTTTGCTTCCAGTTTGTTGCGGTAGTTATAGTGACTGCACCTAGTATGCTTTATACTAAAGTAATTCAGTGTTTTTTAGTAATAAAAACTGCTCATACATAATTGCTATAACAGTTGCAGAGGTTAGGAAACAGAATTGAAGGAAAATTTTGTTTGTTTGTGATTTATCGTCATTACTTTATATAGAAGGTTTACGAAACTTTCTATACCGTTTCAGTATTTGACAAGGCTCCCTTTTATTTATTGTAATGTGAGTGTATCGGCCTAGTGTACATAGAAAAACATCTAGCTGTAAATATTGAAAACTATAATTATAAATGAATTAAAATTAAATGAAGGGGAAAATGAGTAAAAATGGAATAATAAAATTAGAAATGAAGTGTTTAATATAAATTGAGCGTAATATTGCTTAAATGTAACTAATGAAATTTGTTTGATAAACAACTAATAATCAGGATATGGGTTAGATGTGAACTGTTTATTCCAATCAAAGCCACACAGTTTCAAATATTAGTCTCAAAATTATTTAATGAAATATATTTCAGCGATATTTTTGTAAAAAGTTATCGCATTATTTTCAATATTTCCATCCACAAATAAACATAAAACCAGGTGGTACAATTACTAGATATTCACTGAACTCTATGTATAAGTTTAAGAGAGACTTCTATTATTTTTAGACCTCATTCTTTGAAAATAATAGAAGAGAACAGTGACGACTGTAATGCCTCCAATGACTGTTATAATTTTGTGTGTTACTGTATTAACTCAAAATTTTGAGAGTTCTTGAATTGTAAGTATAGGCAGGCCTAACTCTAAAACATTTCTCGTTAAAACAGAAGAATTATTCATGATTTCACAATATTTTATTCCTGCCTCCACTTAGTGGATAAATGTCACTTTTTAATATCCAATTCAAAATAGAAATTTTGTTTTATTGTGTGTTTATAAAAACACAATTTTTATAGTTTAGCATTTATAACAATTGCAGCGTTTTTATATAGAGCCTTGGAATAGATGCTTGAATTAATGTAGTATTGCTATATAGATGCAACTCTTAAAAAACAAGAAATCTGAAACTCATTAGTGGAAATAGACTTCATTATTTAAAATTTGCTTATTGTTTTACTCGTGGTAATAATTTTATATATAAGCCATCTCATTACTGCTTAGAAACTATGTAAAATATGATTGTTACGTATTGATATTGTTTTGAGCTATAGCTTGTGATATACTGCTATACAAAAATATCATGCCAAAATAATTACATTATGTGGAATATTAAAAATGGCACAAAAACGTGCCGAAATATTTCAATTAAAGACACATGGAAATCTCACATATCATATTTCAACTACTTATTATGCATAACTTGTTTAAATATATTATCATTAATTTATTGCACCTTAAACAGTGTATTTCTTTTTAAACTATATTTTGCATTATATTTTTTCCAATAAACTAGTTGGAAAAATGTGTTTATTACATTGCACATTATTAGTTATTAAATAATTATAATGATAAACGAATGGGATATATATATGTACTATAGGTTTCAACTATTTTTGTCGAAATAAGTCTCCTTGTCTTGAAATTTGATTTCTATTTGGCGGCAAGGATTTGTGAAATGATTGCCATTCCGCCTGTCCTGAATATAACATCTAGGCTATATGTAACGGAACTATTATGCAAAATAAGGAATTGCAGTTTATGAGTGTAGTTTATGCTGAATTTAAAATAAAATAAGTGTGCGTTATTCTACTCTATGGATGATATAAATGCTCAGAATCTACGAGCCGTAGGTAAATAAATTCTGATCATTTTATCCGACATAGAGAACAATAATATATTTATCTAATGTAAAAAAATCTTTATAATTTTTTTCTCGCATTTCAGTAGAATAAATGCTCAGAATCTACGGATAATAAATACGTAGTAGATCTCCAGAGAATAGTTAGATAAATTAACGCATTTGAATGGTTATAGATTCTAGAAAAAATCAATACCATTGAGTTTTTCAATATCCATATTTAGACATTACTACTAAAATATATTTTTTTTAATAAAAAGAAAAATCATTAGCCGACGTTTGACGCTGAATATAAACATCATGATGTTTTTATATTCCACATAATAAAATTTAATTTTTTTTATTTGCAACAATACGAGTATAAGTAAGGAAAAAATGGTGACATAATACTATAATTATCTTGCTTGTAACGATCGAGTTTTGTAACTATCACCAATATTTTGCACAGACAACTATTTTAGAGAAAACTACTGAAAAAACTATGGAAACTTAGTTCAAATCAAATTCAAGATCAAAATCAATAGTCTGGCATTAATTTTATAGAATTAATAATGATGCACATTCTCTGAGGATTTGTTAACCATTATAGAATAATAACAGGTGCTGTTGTTCTGTTTACGATTTCTAATTGTATAAATCCTTTCGAACCTCTCTGACCAACCAACAACGAAACACACACATTGATCAGCACCTCAAACAGGCACACAAGGACCTGAAGACGGGCCCACCCCCCTCCAAATCTTGCATTTCTCGACTACTCGCGGAAACACTGGTTCTCGAGGACGACTGCAATGCTAATAACTGGGAGGATGGAAGGGGTGGTGTGAATTGGGAAGGGGAGGCTGCGGGGCCTCTGTCTAGTGATCGTTGTCAACAGCGACGTCGACGCCAACGCCGGTCATCAACTGGAAATTTCAATGATGATTTTGCAACTGTAGACGACTTGTGTGGCGGCCTGTCATCTGCCAATAATGTGCGTTGTGGTGGAGTAGGTTTCAGTCGGTTACAACGCTGTGAAAAATGTTATCTGTTGGTCACGATTCTACAACAGTTCACCTCTGGGTCACAATGCTGTGTAACAGGTCACCTCTGGGTCACAATTCTGTGTAACAGGTCCCCTCTGGGTCACAATGCTGTGTAACAGGTCACCTCTGAGTCACGATGTCGTGTCACCGGTCACAATACTGTGTAACAGGTCACCTCTGGGTCACAATGCTGTGTAACAGGTCACCTCTGAGTCACGATGCTGTGTAACAGGTCACCTCTGGGTCAAAATGCTGTGTAACAGGTCACCTCTGAGTCACGATGTCGTGTCACCGGTCACAATGCTGTGTAACAGGTCACCTCTGGGTCACGATTCTTTGTGACATATCACGATGCTGTGTGACCTATCACCTGTAGGTTACGATGCTGTGTAAAAGGTCACGATACTGTGTGAATTATTACCTTTAGGTCACGATTCTGTGTGACCTGTCACCTGTTGGTCACGATGCTGTGTGACCTTTCACAGTTATGTGAACCTGTCACCTCGGTGTCAAGATATACCTGTCACCTTTTATAACAATTGTCCCCGTGTTTGACCCAATACATCACATTTTTATAGAAAGTGTCTCACGATCAACGATAGTCGATCTGTTGCGCACGTCACACTTTTATATTAATCTTTGATTCACTGTGTGTTCTCTTCGCATGTTCTAGTATATATTTCGTCATTGGTAAGCCTATAATCAAGATTAATTCGAGATAGAATAGAGTATGTGAAGCCTGAATTGATAGAATTGAAGAAAATGGAGTGGAATTCTGGAATCAAATATTTAATAGGATTAGATATACTAGTGATAAACCGGCTAACATGATTAGACTTAGGTATCTTTTGATATCTTTCATTTGTTAGACATAAATATTACTTTTAATTTCTGGTCTATTCAATTCGCTGACAAAGATTTAAAACGTAGCTGGGGTTACGTTGAAGTACACTAATAAATCTATTCTATTAAGCCGTAGTTTTTAGTTATTATAATTCTGTTGACTATATAAATATTTTGTTCACGTGTTTCTGCAATTTTTATTTTAAACGATTTTTTGTAGCTTATAGTTTATTGTATGTTATTATTTTGTCATCTTTGTTTGTTATCATTTGTTAATATGGCACTGGCTGTGGTTTCTTTTTATATAGTTTGTAACGATTTTTCAATAATTTCTTAGAAACATTAATTACTTTTTTAAAATAAATGCAAAACGTCCTACTTCAATACTTTATTTATTCTTTTATGGTCATTATCTTTTGTTGATTTTGATTAAAGTTTAAAAAAAGTAATTTTAAAGTATACATTTTACAGAAAAAAACCAGACAGTAAACGCAAGCATAATTATAATAATCTATAAAAAGAATATTTATTTATTGATCATATGGTACGTCAGAACACCCCCCCCCAATCCCTTCGTCTGCCTCACTTTACTAGTGTCCTAATTAACCTATAACTACTTCCAGGCTCAACGACACCGCAAGGGAGATGAGGAACTGCTCCCCTTCTTCTCACAGAAAACACGCCGACCAAAGCGGGAACCAAACAAGATCTCCGGCTCAGGACGGACTCGGGATGACGATGCATCGGTAGGTTGCAATCTTGACTTGAATAGTTTCACTAAGAATTCGTAATTTGATATCCCCTTGTGTTTCTTGTAATACTTTCTACTCTGTATCTATGTCGTCGACAGGAACTGTGCTAATTGCAGCCTGTTAGCTCCCTTTTACCTATAGGGCTAACCACTCATTAACTATTAAATCTAATTAATTTTTGTAGTTCTTCTCAAAACATTATGTCCTGTATTGTGTATACAGCAGACTTCTGCTTATGTCGCCTGTATTCACATATAGGTATACAAATAGGTTTGTCTATATATAGTTACAAAGCGACTCTTATATAGCCCCGATAATTTAGATATTCATGTGAGCACTATAATTTTATGAGCAAAGTTTGTATGTCAATTCTAATGAGATATTTGCTAATAGATGTATGCTTGTGATGAGTTTAGTGTACTTGGGTATTATAATGAAAATGTGTGGTTACAATTGCACGCACATTTTAATTGTTTTAATCGGACCATATAAATTCCATTTTATGTATTGTGTTATTAGCTATACTCGTTAAATATTTTGGTATGGAATGTATTATATTATATACGGCGTATATAGTTATTGTGCAAATAGTCTGAGGGAAAGAATAGAATTCAATCTATAGCTTTACTCTAAAACTATATTAGTTTAACCACGACTATTTATGTATCTAGTATTGAGTTTTGTCTGCGATATTAATTTGTCATATTTTGAACTTTTAAAAAGGAATCCTTATCTAATAACTAACTAACTCAGTGAATTTTATAAGGGGGATATGTGAACTATTATTTGGGAGGATATTATGACTAATGTATCAATAATATTAATGTTTGATAATATTCTCATTATTTTTTAATTACAAAAATTTAATCTTATCTCTAATGCCAAATAAATACACTTTAAACAAACTTTCAGACACGTTTTCAAAAGAGTATTTAAAGTAGCATGAATAAATCGTAGTCGATGTTATGTTTTAATTTTTTCAAATAATCATTATCATAAATAAATATAAATATTTAATTATATAACTTACAAATCCTGACATATGGTAATTGTAAATTGTAGGAATTTATGATGCAAATCAGTTTCTGCTGTGTTTGTATCTATAAATGTCTTTGAGTCTGTTCTCGTTCAATCATTTTAAATTAACTATTTTATAAAATCAACTTTTAATAATATAATTCTTCATATTATTTTGCTTCATTTGATTCGTGAGGCTGAAATTTTTGTTTAATAATTGTATGTAAATAGAAAAAATATTACATTTTAGTATTTTTAAAAGGTAGACCTATATTGTACATAACCTTTAAAGGGTGAAAAGGTGTTTTTTTCCTTAATTTGGTTAGGTTTATATTTAATTGGGTTATTTCTCGCCAAAAATCTTCTTGACTTTTGAATGTTGCTTTCGCCAGGATCCGTGGAAAATACCCTCTTTTTGCGGTCTGAAAATATACCCCTTTTCCGAGAGAGCATAATATACTCACAGTACATATATACAATATATGGGTTGTATAATATGCTGCCTCTCCTTATATTGAACCAGATGGATGAAGACAGTGATGGCCACAGCCCGGAAACTGCATCCAGAAAGCGTCTCCAGGAGGCCTTTCCTGACGAGGAGATCGACACGAAACACTTGCAGACTGTAAGTGTGTCCCCCTTCCTCCTCCCTCCTCCCTCTGAGGGATCCGAGAACTCTTGAACTACATATATATGAATCATTTGATCATATATGCAACTATAGGCTACTTGTGTATAAGCCAGGTGATCTTGTATGAGAATAGGGATGTTAATACGTGACTGTTTGTATGAGTTTAGTTAACAGGGAACAGTCTATTGTATACCGTCCTACATTGTGTGTCATTAATAAAAGCATACTATACTTATAGCCTATATATATATATATAATCTAACTTAGCATTCATTGTTAGTGAATTTGTGTTGCTTCACGAGATCCTTTTCGTTTGTTGTGTAGCCTCTGCTTTATATTGTTCACAACTATTATTATAACATATTAATATATTCTATAGGTTGGTATAAAATATTTATTCAATTGTTAACTTATTATGATGTTTTCTGTTTAACCGCCAATATAAATATTATATAAAATACTTCGTGTTTACCAAATGCTGAAAAAGTCACCGTCAATGATTTCATTTTTATATGAAGGATAATTTACACAGCCCAAGGTATACTTTTTGACCGTTTTTTTACGATCCGTTGCTGTGCTTTGCTTCAAAGCTTGGATATTATATAATTGTGTTTCCGCTTGTCATTGTCATTACTTATACTTTTAGTAAGCGCTATACTCTATTATAAGTAATTGCAATACTTAAATATCAATATAGCCAAGTTCAGAGGCGTCGGAGTGATTTTAAGAGTGCCATGGCCATTTAAAAAAAGGCGCAAATTAAATATAACACTTTCTAAAGTTTATAAAGGCGCATGTTTTTATTACGTTTTCATATAGATTAAATAAATCAATTATATATAGGCAGATAGGCCCCCTAATGTATGCACTATTTATTGAAAATAATCAAATGTCATGAATGAGACCTATACTTGGTGTAGATACAAAACATACAATAAACATTGGAAGGAATACAATAATAATAGTTATACACTATAGTAGTTATACATAAAAGTTATATAGTTTTTACACAATTTACAGTAAAATGGAATCAATTATACTATGTATACAATCAAATAAATTACATACAACAATGACAATGTTAAGATTTGCTATTTAAATTCATGTACACACATACTTATATTGTATATTCTACATACATATTTGTGTCCCTGAATAAAAACCCACATAAACAAGTTCAGATGGTATTATAATTAATATAGGTATAATATATAACAATTAAAATTTGCCAAATAATGACCAGTGGTGTGGATGATCACAAATGAACAGATCTGCAATGTCAGTCAGATTCAAGTTTTCAGTTTCTTCAATGTAGGAATGTAGTATCATTAAAAACTTGCATTTACAAATATCCTCATTATTGTCCAAATTTGAAGTTAAGCAATTAAATAATATATATATATTTTAAACAAATACAAAAAAAGTGTTCTGGCTTGCAAGTGGGTGACATAAATGTAGGTCATGTAAAAGTTGCCTAATATGGAGACAGTTTGGGTCATGTAAAAAAGGCGACTAATATGAAAACAGTTTGGGTCATGAAAATGGCACCTAATATGGAGACAGTTTAGGTCATGTAAAAGGCACCTAATATGGAGAATGTATGGGTCATGTAAAAGGCGCCTTATAGTAATATGGAAACTGTTTGGGTCATGTAAAAGGCAACTAATATGGAGACCATTTGGGTCATGTAAAGGGTGCCTAATATGGAGACAATTTGGGTCATGTAAAAGGCACCTAATATGGAGACTGTTTGGATCATGTAAAAGGTGACTAATATGGAGACAGTTTGGGTCATGTAAAAGGTGCCTCATATGGAGACAGTTTGGGTCATGTAAAAGGTGACTAATATGAAAACAGTTTGGGTCATGAAAAAGGCGCCTAATATGGAAACTGTTTGGGTCATGTAAAAGGCAACTAATATGGAGACAGTTTGGGTCATGTAAAAGGCACCTAATATGGAAACTGTTTGGGTCATGTAAAAGGTGACTAATATGGAGACAGTTTGGGTCATGTAAAAAGTACCTAATATGGAGACTGTTTGGATCATGTAAAAGGTGACTAATATTTAGACAGTTTGGGTCATGTAAAAAGCACCTAATATGGAGACTGTTTGGGTCATGTAAAAAGACGCTTAATTTGCATTCAGGCACTACTTTCACTTTGAAAAAAAGTGCTGAGATCCTGAGGGGGGTTTTGTCCAAACCCATCAAACCCCCTGGATCCGCCAGTGCTGCTTAGCTTACAATATACCATGTTGACATAAAGATTAACCATTTTGCACATGCAACATTATCGCCTATCATTATTACCTACTTCCATAACTATATGTATTAGGAAAGTAATATTTGCCCTATATTTTTAAACTATTGTGGCTCTGATAACGCATTCTAGGAGTGCTTAATATTCATTTTCGGATCCAATTCTTTAGGTTGCTTTCTTGACTGAGATATCCCATCCTTAGGTGTATATTTTTTTGCAAAATAGGTTCTGAAAAAAAGTGTCATGGCTGCCATAGCAGCTCTGAACCACCTGGAATATTAAAGATATCATGTTCATGATCATCTATGCAAAACATCTACCATATTGTATATCTTATTTAACCAGAGAAATTGTTAGTTATAAATATACCTATTTCTATTGAAAATTACCATTTTAAAAACCCAAACTAGCTGGAACTTAGTTATTACTGAAGATAAACTCTGAACCACCTGGAATATTAAAGATATCATGTTCCCAATCATCTATGCAAAAAATCTACCATAGATATCTTTTTAAACCAGAGAAATCATTAGTTTATATATGTACATATTTCTATTGAAAATTACCATTTTAAAAACCTAAACTAGCTGGAACTTTTTTATTACTTAAATCTTTAAAAAGATATATATGGTTGATTTTTTTGCATAGATGATTGTGAACATGATATCTTTAATATTCCAGGTGGTTCAGAGTTTATCTTCATTATTAAAAAAGATGCAGCTAGTTCGGGTTTTCTGGCTAGTTCAGGAAATACAAATTACCATTATATCTCAACCTAGATGGAAAAATTATTTATAGGCTATTGATATAACATCTTCAATACATAAATATATCATTAAATATTTTATGATGTTTCACTCATACTATTATTTTGTACAACTGTGCTATACTTTGATACTATTTTGTAATACACAATTATGTATATATTTTAGTTTTTTACTCTAATAAGGTTTATTATTATAGACTGGCTATTGCACCAGACAGTCATGACTCAGGGTTAGTTACACTATACAGGCTATTTGCACTGCATGCATATAATATATATATACTGAGTGTTACTGTTTTGTTCCCACACAGGGCAAGTAGATTGTTATATGTGTAACTAAAACATGTGGTGATGTTTCCCAGATGGTGAGTAAAATATTATAAAAGTTTATGTTTAAATAAATACATGATATGAATATTGCCTCACATGACATTTTTCTACAATTTTATTTTCTTAATCATAATAAGTGATAGTGATTTAATTAATTATACATTTAACTGGAAATAGCATAGCCTAGTCATTACATGCAAAAGTTTATGGATAAGTAGAAATATCTATAGGGGAGTGGGAACGGTAGGATACTTGGCAAAATGCACGGAGTGAATACATTTTTTTAAATTTCAAACCCTGCTGTATCAGTGGCAGTACAATAATCTTTTTCATTATTAACCCAGTTCATACAATATAATTTTGGTTTTTTACTATCAATTTTAATTGTCTGTTTCAATATGTACACTATTTTAACCTAGACCAGATAGTACAATACCCTCTTCCTTATTATTATAATAAATCATAGTCATAAATAACAAAATAATAATGTTTTGTGTATGCAACACTTCATATGTATAGCATACAAAAAAGTGTTTTACATATTTTTAAATATTTACATATATTATGAAATCAATACTCAAAAAAATCAGGGCTATATTTTTTGATATTGTGATATTAATATATATTTAATTTAAATATGTTAATACATTTGTAAATTATTATTAAATTATATTTATTTTGAAGTTTAAATTTATTTATAATTATTTATTTTCTGTACTTACTTTAATATTATATATATGCAGAAAATTATGAATTACTACATTAGTAATATATAAGTATGTTCCCATGGTTCTTTCATTCTATAAAGCACATAATAAAAGCCATCTGATTTAAATAGCGAATTTGTGAAACTGGTCGATGTTAGAACAGGATATTTATATAGATATGTAGTTGGATCAGTACTGCATAGTCTTGTAGTTGGAGCATGAGGAACAGGGATGTCTGTAGTTAAAACAAGAGGATCATATATATGTGTGTAATTCCCAGGGTGTCCATAGGTACTTGAAATTCAAGTATATACTTGATTTAGCCAAACTATACTTGAATAGTGGCTATTATATTGAATATACTTGAATTTTGTTAATATCAGATTTACTTAGATATAATTGGATAATTTCTTGGTCGGAGAATGGTTCTCAGAATTATATTTTATTTAGTGTTACAATGAATTGTAACCCCAAAAATGTACTATTGACTTTCAAAGTTATTCAATTACAAATTATTTTGCATTTATCTAAAACAATTAATTTTTATTCTAAAAAGTATTTTCTGATTAGACTAGAGTCTAGACCTATATAATTTTAAATAGCACAGCATAAAAACACTTAATTTAACAGACCAAAGCATTGCAACTCAAGCAGGTGGATCGTCCTTAGTTGAAACAAAAAGATCAGAGATGCATGTAGTTAAAGGAAGAACATTTGAGATATATGTAATTTAAGCAGGAGGGTCAGCGATTTCTGTAACTGAAGAAGGTAGTTCATCCTTAGTTGAAGGAAGAACATCGGCGATCCATGTAGTTAATGGAAGAAGATTGGAAATGCATGTAATTGAAGCAGGAATATTTCAGATGCATGTGGTTGAAGCAGGTTAACTAATTTCTTCAATACGTGTTGAATTATCAGCATATCTGCAAAATAAAAATATGACACATTTTACTACTGTTCACATAAATATTGTAAGATAATATTTAATTTACAAAATTCAATCTATAGCTCTATAGAAAATTATAATTTTACATTTTGTACAAAACTAACAACATTCAAAATGGAACATATTTAAAGTATGTTTAGAGGTCAATTTACATTAGGACTTGACAGTCATATTTGTATAATTGTTTAGCTTATTTTGTGTGCCATTAAGAACTAGTACCTACTGATTTGTTTCTTATTTCAAAAGTGTGTATTATATCTGTTTTAACTTGACCAATGCATTTTTATTTGATATATTATAAGTTTTTTACTGTGATGTGCATGATCTTTTTATTATGCCTCTTTTATATAATTATGTTATTAAATATTTTAGTAATATCTGTAATAAAGTTTCATTAAGAAAAATCAATTTCATAGAGAATTCTTATTCTGATAAAATGTCACTATTCTAAAGTAACACAAAAAGTTTAACATTTAAAAAGAATAAGATGAAGAACCACATTTTAAGTGAGTTTTTTTTACTACATCCTGCTTTTTTTAACTAAAACATAACTTGTTTGATATTGAAAGATATTTTTATGTAAATGAAAAGTTAACTTACCTGTATGGTAATCAACTTTTTCAAGTTTGTACTGGGATTTTTTGTCTCACTCATCCTATTCCATATATTTATTTGGGGAATTAAATGGATATGGTTTTCTCGTGTATTGCTGAAACTTGTCTTCTGGTCCACCATTTTGCCATCCACCACACATCTATGGCACTTCCATGTGAAAATTGACTTACTTCGTTAATGCATACACTAGTGCTGGTGCGGCCAGCGTTATTTTGACATTTTCCAGCGTTATGCGTTTTATTCATAAGAGGAGGCACCTGTGGGAGATAAAAAAGAACGAAGCAGCTTCCAAAACGCTTGAAGCAGAGAGACGTCTTCAAAAAGCTCTCAAATTTACAAGATGTTCACAAGCTGCAAGAAAAGGCAACCATGGATGGATGTGGTATCCAAAATGAAAAAGAAAAGTTAGGCACAATAAAAATTTTATTCCGTGTCATGGATGTTTTATATCCACAAACTAGAAATATTATTATTGTGTATTTAATTTACGTTTTAAGCATCAAGGAGAAAGCATTGGAGCGGGTTCTGATGAAAACAGCTGAAGAAGCCAACGAAATTAAGAAAAAGATTGCGTCTTCTAGATTGTCAACTCTACCCAAAGTCCCGAAAATGAAATGATTTTCATTGAAAGACAATCCACTAACTCATTTTACTATATAAATTTTCACATTTGCTATATAACTATTATCTACTAGTTTATCTAGTCTTTTTGTAATAAATTGTTCTCAGCATTATTTTCAACCACTTGCGTTTTTTTAATTAAATTGAGCCGCACCAGCACTGATACACTTAACACATAAAACGTGTATTTAAAGTCTAAATTAATCAATATAATCGTGTTATGATCTCAACCAATCATGTGGTTTTACGACTACTATGACAAATGTTTATGTTCTATAAATAGAATAAAGTGAATATAATTTTATTCTATTAATAGAACACAAACAAATCGGTATATTAGATAACAAGGTGTAGAACAATAACTACGTGTTTTAGGTACCAGTTTAACAGAAAGACTACCGTCAGATAATTTTTTAACACTAAAATAGAATTAATTGATCCATAAAGTTATATACGAAAACTGTGAACGTCTCTTGTTTGAATTTGATAAACATTCTGATTATATAGTCAATTTAAAATATAAAAGAATAGATTGCAATAGTTTTAGTGATATACAATATAGTTAGCAGTATTATTAGTTAATAGTATATTATATATAATTATTAAACACAAGTGAGGTATTGAGCGAATCTATACACATGTAAGGTTTTGATTGTCGGTAATACAGATGACATAAACACATGTGAGGTATTAACAACAATAGAAAGTGTGAGGTATTAACCCATGAGCTATAACTCCTTAATATTTTATCTAACAGGCACGAGACTTACACAGGGTGAAAGAGCGTAACATTTTGGTCTAAGTTGATGATACACACACTGCACTATCAAATTACAATTGCGTAGCATTTATTGTCCAGGTATTTTACTATATGTTTTTAATTAAACAATTCAAAGTTTATTTAATCTAAATTCAATTTAATATGGTAGTTTTTCTAATACTGATAAATATTAAACTTAAGATACGTTTTGTATTTTGAGGAATATTATTGCTAAGCTATTAATATGGATAGTCAAAGTATGTATAGATAATTAATATAGGTGCATGTGACAGATTTCATAATATGTACTTTCTATTACTAACCCCGACTCAGGCTTTCTGAGGGAGCAGCATAGTTCAGCGAGTCACAATGCCTTCCTGGAGGCAAGTCCGTATCTGGCCGACTGTCGCTTCCAATTGAGCCAGGGTAAACCGCTGCCACTTCGGGTGGTTGGTATGACGCTTTCACAAATTCTGGACGACTATGCTGCCATAAGAGACACCGGTAGGTGTACAGTTCAACTCTCCAATTAACCAGTTTTCTGTCCGCTCTTTCGATTTGGGACACTGACTAAATATAACTGGTTTAGCCGGGCGGCATGGGGTTATCTGTATGCCTTAAATTGGATTCACAATTAAAGTCAATTGAACCGTTTAGTCATCAGACTATTTTCTGCCTTCAAGTGGTTAGACGATAATGTTAATTGTGAACCCAAATTTATCAAATGTAAGATTTGATAGGATCATCATGAGTAGGTGGTCAGTAATTTGTAAAGTGGGTGACAGTTGTAGAATATAAATGGGGCCCAGTATTTAACTATTATTATTTAATATTGTGTTGATTAAAATAGAGTGAATTAATGTGACATGGATGAAAAAGATATATGTTTTTACGATCCGTTAACGTTAAGCTGAACTTTGGTTAAACTCTGATCATAGAGATCGACCACAATTAGTTTCAGACATGTAAATGATAATTATAACATGGGTTTGTAGTTGTTATGTTATGTTATAAAGTGATCTTCTATTCAAGAAAAAGAAAAAAATTCAAATATTATTGTCAATATTTCATTAATGTTCAGTTCAAAATTAATTATGTATATTTTTGTTGACTTTATGAATGAGATAACGAAAGCCGGTCGGAAGTTTTTTTGCCGGGACGACCATGGTCGCACATTCTCTAGTCTGGCATTTTTGGTGTGATCAAAGCAAGACGCAGGTTAGAAAACCTCGACAGTGGTTTATATAACTCGACTTAAAGTACACTTTTTCGACTAGGGATACCCCGGCCCTAGTTTTTTTTAAACAATTGATATTTTAATAGTTTTAGTTAACAGTCAATATTAAGTAAAATTACAACTTGTTTAAAGTATGAAAAGAGGGCTATTTAATGATATAAACATTGGTACAATAAATAACATATAAATAAGTTTGTTGGCGTATTTACTTTTTGTGTTTTTTATTGGCTAATCCAATTGTTTATATATATATCAGAAAGAAATTGATGCTTGACATTTATATACAATATATTTACATACACGGTATATCTATACAATATAATTGGCTATACAAAATAATTATACAAAACAATTATGATCATGCCGATTTTTTGTTATTTGATTTATCTTAGAAGGACGGATTATTACGCGGCAGTTTTAATCAATTCGAATTTTATTGTGTTCGAGTTCCGTACTCATATTGCTGTCATGTAGTAGGCATTGTGAACTTCTATGGTCAATAATGCAGGTTCCAGATCTGCTCCAGTCGATCGTATATCCCGTGCGGGCTTGTTCTCCTCTCCGGTCTTCTGCCTTTCCCTCTTCTTATTCGCAGTATCTTTTTTGGTAACAATTTTCATTCTTTTATAGAGGCTCTTTTGTTTTAGTTATGTCTCTTATTGCTTGTTGCTTATTTATAATTAAATCTAGCGTATTTCCTTTATTTTCTATAATACCTTTCTTTACTTGAATTAATTTTAAATTCAATGTAACCGTGCGTATGCAACTAAATTAAAATATAAAGTAATATACAATTTATGTATAACTCTTTGGCGTAGCAAAAGCAGGGGTCTTGGAGTCATGCCCCGCCGTCAAAACCGTCCTAATTGTGTTCATCTATTTGTCAGAATTGTTATGATAAACTGACACTATATGTTATTTGTAAACAGGATGCCCCCCTTCAGAAAATCCTGGCTATGCGCCTGTAACTACGTTATTTATGTAGTTCCACCCACTAAGTCTGTCCACCTAAAGGAACCTAGACAGCATGATATTTAAGCGGTATGGGCTGTATACTTGATCGAAGACAGTATTCTTACAATATAAATGGTCAAAAACACATTTTGTCAGTAAACTCCATTTTATAAAGTGCTAAACAATTATTTTGGCTAAAATGTCTCAAACAGCATTGTAATGATATAATATCTTCAGTTATCAACAATAGCATTTGTCGTCATATTTAATAAAATGGATATATTTATTAAAAAGTATAAATTTGTTAATTTGGACAACTGTTAACGTCATTAAAAATGGTTAAAATTCACCTTTTCTTTAACCGTTCTACGATGATATTTTTGTTAGTTAGTTAAGTAACCTAATTAATTAAAGTCATTCCCTACCACATTATATATATGCATGTTGTATTGTGTTATATTTAAAACTAGTAAACAATGCCCCAGCATTGACATTTGTTAAACAAAGACAGTATAAAGTGTCCAACAGTTCTGTTTGTACCAAGAAACTGGCATCATTATAGATCAGCTCGTCTCACATCTAACAGACCCTATAACCACACCCCATCGATCTTAGTGGGCGACCTGAAGAAGAAGAAGGCATTACACGGCCCCATTATCGATCTGGTTCGCAGTCTGCTTCTGTCCCCTCCTCCTCCTCTACCGGCAGCTCCGGTAGGTAGCGTTGGTGTGGGGGCCAGGACACCCCCCTCCCCCCTCCGCTGCTCCCTCGTCGCTGCCCCAACCATCTGTAACACCCTGACAGTTGCTACTGGCAGCAGCGAGGTGGGAGTGTTGGGCGGATGCGTGCGTCCGTTTACCGGCTTCATCCAGTCTTCCGGTACAGGTGAGTTGCCACCTGTGATTCTTTGAGGGTGTTCAAGTAATTTGGATTGTAGAGCGAGATAGTGGGATGTTACTCTTGTTCACAAAGGAGTAATTTCCAATTTGCCTCTCTAAATTTTTTTTCTTGAAAATTATGAACTTTCTTAAATACATTATGTATATATTAGATCAGAGTTATTGTTATTGCTAAATGTTATAATAATTTATTTATATTACTGTGAATAATTATTAAATAAATTGATATCATCGATTTCGAAATTGCCCGAATATTAAGTGGAATTATTCTTTTATTACATACATCATTCAAAACTTAAAATGTTCTGAAATGAACGGTACTTTAGCAACTGTCTCATAAAAGCCTTGCTGTTGAATTTAATAATACCAGATTAAATCTTAATAACTTAAAACGTAATTGTTTGACTATGGTTACCGCAAATTCAATTTGCTGTGATATCAATTTCAATCGATTTTTTAAATTGTCATTGTTGCATCTATCAAGGGTAGGTAAGAGTAACCATTTTAACAACAATTTGGCTATTGTCTCGTTATCTGTTTCAGTTTCAGTCCGGCAACAGCAGGTGTCCCTAAAGCCGTCGGTTCGGAGTGTTCGCTTTCGGCGGAAACTGCCTCCCTCACTTGGCGCCGAGTGTCAGGAACTTTCTCATCTCACTATGATCGACACTTTGCCCAGTCCACCCGCCATGCATGGTCAGTGGTGTATTCTATCTCTCTCTCTCTCTCTCTCTCAGCCCTTCCTTCGCTTTTATGGAAACGTATAAAATTTATAAAAACCTATTAGTATAAAATGTATTAAAAAACACATAATTAAAATTAATTTGTTTATCTATATCACAATAGTATAGAAATAGTCGATTCGACCGCACCACTTTACCATACACATACTACCCTCACTCTTTTTAAAAAAATGTCATTACGATCCGGATCATTATGTATAATAAATAAGCCAAAATCTTTCATTTATACAAATATTTGTAAGTAGTATATAACCTTATCATTTAATTGTAAATATGGTTTTTAGACCGTTTTTTAATATTTGGACGAAAATACGTCATTCTTGACGTCATATTTGTTTTTAGCCTATAACTTTTGATGTTTACAACTCATGACAACCAAACTGGGTTTGATGACTCACCAACATAGGTCAAATCCTTTACACTAATTTTAATTTTTTAAGTAGTACTTACACATAGATTAATTAATAGACATTCAGAATAGCTGTGGGCTAGTGTCAATTTTTTAAAAATCGGTTAAAATTTAACCAAGTTATACACATTTTAGTGATTTAAAGCTGATTAAATAAATTTTTTATATCTAGTAGAATGAAATTAAATATATAGAATAGCTATGAGTCAGTGCTTATTTGTAAAAATCAGTTGAAATTTGACAGAGTTATAGACATTTCACCATTGTGATGTGTTATGGACATATATTGCTCGATGATTTCAATGAGGATTCTGACGTTCACTCAGCTTGATTTTGCAACTTACAGATTGATTTTCTTAACCTCACGTATAAATAGAGAAGCTTTTACAGAAAAAAATCATTCCTCTTCCAGCTCTCGACACAATAGCTCCGGACTTATTTTATAACTTTACTCTTGAGATGTCATAGATGAGCAGCGTTACGCATTGAGGCAAGAGTTGCGTATTGACGATGTTAAAATTAATGGCCTTCTTAGAGTGATATACAGAGTGTTTTTCAAAGACAACGGATATAGGGAGAAGAGCATTTTACTGACATTTATTGAGCACTCCGAGGTGAGATCATCCCGGCAAAGCATTATCACACCTCGGAGTGCCTGAGGGGCGAAATACTAAAATAATAGAACATTTTGGTAATCTCAGAATACAACAATTATAAGCATACGCGGATGTGCATATGTATTTGTGAGTATTACTGACATTATTAGACAAAGTAGGAAAGTAAGCATACAAATTGGTATGCTTACTTTCCTACTATGTCTACTACTGTATGATTTTGAAATCATTTTAATTTAATGGCATTCTATCTGATTATTCATTTGTGCTTCAATTATTCAAAATAAGGAAATTTATTTTATGAATTTATAATTTGGTGAAAGTTCACTTATATGACCAATTGGAATTAATTAAGACAATATTGAACGATACAGGTAGTGCAAGAGACCATCTAAAATTAAACAAATTGTCAATGAACCATGTTGTTGACTATCGAAACTATTAGAAAACACATATAAATTATATACATTATAAATTATTTGCGCAAAACGACATATTAAAATATAATATTTTTAATATTGTTCAAATTGTACGTTTTGTATAACCAAATAGTATCGTAAAATGACATTCTAAACTTTAAAAATAAGAAAAATGTGCTTAGCATGTAGAAAAATATAATTTATATTGTAAATGAACCAGGTTTTAGACCATCGAAATTATTAGAAAACACACAATGATTAAATTGCATGATAATTTGTAAAATATCACTTACATGTCCAATCGGACTTTATCATGACAATTTAGAACGAAAAAGACAGTGTAAGAGACCATCTACACAATATTTAAAAAAATATTTATGAGAATAATAACTTATTTAATAAAAGTATAAATTAATTGCGCAAAACGACATCAGATTATAATATTTTAAATATTATTCAAATTGTACGTTTTGTATAACCAAATAGGATCGTAAAAGGACATTCTAAACACAAAAAATAAGAAAAATGTGCTTAACGTGCAAAAAATGTAATAAATTGTAAATGAATCATGTTTTAGACCATCAAAATTATTAGAAAACCCACATGCAATGATTACATTTCATGATAATTTAGTGAAAATTCACTTATATGTCCAAACGGAAGTAATCTAGACAATCTAGAACGAAACAGGGACTTTATGAGACCATCTAGAATAGATAAATCGTAAACGGATAAGATGATCTAAAAAATATACACTAAATAAAACCAACTATATAGTTGATACACATAACTTATGTATGCAAGTTTCAATCATGAAGAATAATTGTCCTATATGCAAAAAGTCTATGGTTCGAATTCTTGCACACTTACTGCGTGTACACAAGGTACTTTATAACGCACGAGAGCTTACTTCGAACGAGGATTTATTGTTACTGTCGACTCTTCTACCGATTTTGGTATATTTTTGACAGCATAATGATTGATGCTTTGGACTCATTTAATATCTCTCATGTTGGTGATGATGGTGATGGTGATACTGACATATATAATAATAAAAGCTATCCATTATATTAAAGTACATATTCATCTCAAACTTTAAAAGAATGAAGTATTATTGTGTACCCTTAATAAAAATTGGATTCATGAAAGAAAGAAAAATTGAAACAAAATTATTTGAGTACATTTAGTCGGAATTCTCATCAATATCAATCCGTAAGGAGCAAAATCAATCATTGAAATCATCTTGCAATAGATGTCTATAATACATCACAATGGTAAAATGTCTACAACTCTGTCAAATTTTAATTGATTTTTAAACAATAAGCACTGACTCAACTATTCGGCTAGTCTATCTATTCAATTTCATTCTACCTTATAAAAAATTGATTTAATCAGCTGTAAATCAATAATATGTCTACAACTTCGTTAAATTTCAACAGATTTAAAAAAAATTACACTAGCCGATGGCTATTCTGAATGTTTTTAAATGCTATTAAATTCTGTTTTATTATATAAAAAATTAGACTACTTACAAAAAAAGTTGTATAAAAGATTTGGCTTATGTTGGTAAGTCATCATGCCAAGTTTGTTTGTCATATGTTGTAAACATCAAAAGTTATAGGCTAAAATCAAAATTGACGTCAAGAATGGCGTTATTTTAGTCCAAAATTTAAAAAACTATTTAAAAACAATATTTACACATAGTAAACAATAAGATTATAATGTAGTTAGGCATTAATTAAATTTGTTAAAGCTACATACTACTTACAAATATTTGTAAGTACTATAAAAATACTAATCTTATATTTGTGAGTCATCATACCAGCTTTGTTTGTCATAGGTTACCTCCCTAAAATATATATATACCCAATGAACGATTTTGGCTTATGTATGATACATAATGATCCGGATCGTAAAAAGGGGGGGGGGTATGGTAAAAGGTCAAGTGGTGCGTTCGAATCGACTCTTCCTCAACTACTTATAATAATATATAATTTGTGAGCGCCTTTCTTTTAAATTAAAGTTTCACTTTCGTATTTATACTAAAAACTTATCTTTGTATTAAAATTCTTATAGTATATAGTTGTATGTTAATAAGGTGACTTGTTTTTTACTATATTTTTAACCATTTCCATTGGACAATAAATGGGGAAGGTGCGTTTCCATAATAGCGCCGCCCTTTCTTGTGAAATCTGCCAGTAGGCTAGTGTGTTGCTTATAAATGCATCATTGCCTTGATGAACTCTATCCTCCAGCCTCTGATTCGGTGGTACACGAAGAAGAAGAGGTCCCAGTGCTGCCCGAAAGTTTCGTTGCCATGCTCACTGAGAGTAATGCAACACCCACTGAATACCCAGCTCATCAATCGCACAAAAGGACGCGAAAGAAGTGAGTTGTCGGCCAACCATTTTTCTGTTTTAGTAATCGGGAGGGGGGGGGGGGGGGGGTTAAATAGTCA
>JAUZND010011233.1:0-28938 GCA_034780555.1 Coelogynopora nodosa | reverse complement strand
CAATTTCTAATTAGTAAAATCGAACTCAGTGACCTTGAATTAGTCGGAAACGACCTTGACCTTGTTTAAATCGGCCACTAGGAAGCCATAGTAACCAAAAATCAAATACTCGATTCTGATTGACTGAAAATTAAAAAAAAATTGCGCGAAAATTCAAAGTCATTATACATTTGTAGGGGGGGTGATACATTTCTATTTTTAGATTTAGTTTCGGTTTCGGTTTCAGGGGTGGTGGATTTAAGGTCCTCCTTCCCTACTACTGCTATGCATGGCGGATCTTTCCCAGGAAATTCATGCTACGAACTACTAAAGAACGTAGATAAATTGGAACAGCTTGCTCCTCAATGCGGCAACTACATTTCTGCATTTCGCGCCCTAGAAAAAGTTGTGACAGCTGTTTTGGTAAAAACTTAAAACCATGTTATCTTCAGTGCATTTTAGAATTCAAACACAAATTTGAAAAACTTGAAATCCGCGTTACTCCTAAATTGCATACCATCTTCTACCATATAGAAAATTTTTGACAGGCCTTGGGTTGTGGTCAGAGCAATTGTTTGAGACTGTACATTCGGATTTCAAAAAGACTTGGGTGAAGTACAAAGTTTCGAAGACACCTGTCAAATTCTCCAATCAATTATTGCGAACTGTGCGTGAGTATAACTCAAAGCATTTATAATCATTATTTAACTGTGTAATATATGGAACTATACAATTTTTTCCCTGCATTTAAGATTATATTGTAGCCATTCATGTTTTTGTATTTTTGTTCATATTATTTAAATTTGCTTAATGTACTCCCCATTTATTTCAATATTACTAGCCTGTATCTATTTCTATTTGGGAATAATATGGTAATTATATTTTGGTAGGTATTATGTATGCTTGAAATATATTAAATAATATTACAAGTTTATAAATGGCCATTAATTCTAATATCATTATCTGATCAAAAAAGTTATCTGAAATAAAATATTATATGAATTTGTGAATTTTTGGAATATGTGAAATATGAATCATATGAGAAAAATTGACATTTTCGGCGATTAGAATTGAAGCTATTGACAAATTTATATTACTTTGGTTTAAAATAATTTATATAGGTATAATATACATCAGAAAACAGTGAAAACAGTGAAATTTTTTAAAATTATGAGAAATATTCACATTTCTGCGATTCAAATTGAAGCCATCGACAGATTTTTATTATTTTGGTTTTAAATAACTTATATGGGTATAATATATACACCAGGAAACAGGAAAAACTGGTGTTGTAATTTTTTGATCAAAAATTAAAACTTGGACCTATGTGAAAAATGGGAAAAATCGATATCTCGGAATAAAAAAAGAAGCGACCGACCAAAGATTTTAAAATTATGTTTAATATACTTAGGATAATGTATTTTATCAAATAAAAACATGTTGTAAATAATTCGATCAGAACCACACTCAGGACCACCGTGGTCATGTTTCATCAATTTAGATTAGTTATTTATATACTATACAAATGACCAGCGGATTTCACCGTCGTTAGAGAACTAATTATTGTTAGATTTTATAACAAATCAAGAAACAGTAGTTAAAATGAGTGAGTTGACAATGTTGATTATAAATAATTTAATTTTTTTAAATAAAGTAAAGTATAGAATAACTTTTGAAAAAAAGATGAAAAACCTCTTTACAAATGAAGTATTAAATTTCAAATATAAAGGTTAATTGAATCACAAGCAAAAATACTAACATAGTCGAAATTGTTTAATAATGAAATAAGATAAATCTTTTGATATACGTATATATACATGTCATTACTGTGTCAAGTTTAATTAATTAAATAGTTCTTCATCCAATAAGAATATTTTTCAGATTTAAAAAATATTTATAAAAAGTATTCCAGTTTTCATTTCTTTAATAGTCTACGGGATTTATATCATTTATATATTTGATATACTTGATATATATTTTCCGGATATACTTTATATATATATATAGGCTATATATTGATGCACATTGATGCCAACAATTTTCACCCATCGTTCTCAAAGCATGAAAGAAAAACAATATGTTATACATTACTGATTATAATTTGTATATTTATTTCGAACATTCCCTAATTGTTTATTTCCTTTAATTATGTTGTTCAAATGAATGCATGGGTTAGCATTATATATTTATACACGTATATATATATACACCATATTTATGGATCACCCCATAATACAATATATTCAGATCAGCGTGAGTTCTTTTTCTTCTGCAGAATATCCGTGACATATTTAATCAAAATTATGGAAAAGTTAAAGTAATCCCATATAATGCATTTTAAATATATGAAATAACAAGATTACTTTATTTTAAAATATTAACTTTGAATATTAAGGCTATTATAGTGATATTATAATGAATAAATAATATGTCAAACATTTAACCCAATTTAACAAATTTAGCAACCACAAAAAGGAAATATGGATTGAGAAAGCTGATTGAAAATATTTATAAATTCACGTTGAGTTTGCGTTGCAAATTATTGTTTAACCGAAATTTAATATATATATATAATTATTACAATATTCCTACTTAAAGTTACAGGCTTCGAAATATGTTTATCTAATTGAAACTTAATTATAGTTACATAATTTTTTAATGTTTTAAAATAAATTTTGTTATGGTGCGGTGGGATAAAAACTTTTATAAGCTACAAAAATAACCCCCGATAATTCCTTATTTTTGTTTGAAACACATTTGAAACATTTGGTATAGTTTAGAAGATACGATGTAAATATAAAATAAAGTTTAAAAAATTAATCATAATTAATTGATTATTTTGACCAACAATGAGAGCAAAATTTTAACAACTGAAAAATGTTATTATACATATTTATAAATTAAAAATGTTTAAAAATAGCATGTCTCTGCTATTTATAATATCTTTCATAATTTTTAAATGCAGAATAATCCAGATTTTTATGGTAACTTCGTTAAAGTTTTAAAATTGCTGCAATTTTTTTTTCAATATATATTGAAATTGCAATGTGATTACATTCTAAATATGTGTTATTTTCAGATACTCTTATATTTTACTTCTTAACATATCAGTGTATTTTTTATTTTAGGTTTAATATTATATTTTGAAAAAAATTAAATATGTGAACCAAATTCTTTATATCGCGCAAAATTATACTTGAATTAAAACCGTGAATAATTTATTAAATGAACTTTGAAACGATCTATAACCTTTAAAAAAAGTTAATTTAACTCTGAGATATGTTACACTTTATCAAGCCAAAATATAATGTAAGTCAAAAATTTACCAAATAAGCTACATATTTCAGCTTTTGTCCTACATTCATGTTTATTTATTTATTTTACCAAGCTGATAACGAATACCAAATTAAAAAGTATAACAAAAATGTTTTTGTGGGGTTTGACATAGAATTATTTAAAAAAATTTAATTGTACATATTGGATAAAATACTTATATTTAATTTAAGTTAACATTATTTTTATTAATATACTTCATACATGTCCTACTATATTTCATGTTTATCTAATATAAGAAAAATATATACTTTATTTATATTATAATATCTCTATTATATATTTTCGTATAATTATACATTTTTATCCTAATGTTAAATTATATTATTATTTAATATTAATTATTATAATTATTTTTCATATAACGATAATTTCTGAACAAAGAAAAAAGTGAAATTCAGGAATGTAAAGTTAAAATAAATATTCCTTTCAGATGATTGCCTCATTAAAAAAACACATAATCGAAATTAACTCACCATTAGCGGTGCCCAACAAACAGTGAAAGAAACTGTGATTGCGCCAAGAAGGACCATCATCTGAATTTCAAGATCCTTGGAAAGCTTTTGGTTCATTTTGGAACATACACATGTCACACTCATGTTACTGGTGCGACGTAACGGAGTGCTGCTAAGTACATGAGTACTGTTCGCCAGAATTGTCATGTCAGTACTTGACTTCTTAGACACGAAAGTTTTTACTTGTCCAGTCCGGAGACTTCTACGTACACGGCGTACTTTGGTTAATGTCACTATGACAACAAAATTGCACACGACAATAAGACAGATGAAAAGTAAGTTGAGGCCGGCAAATATGCACGCGTAGATTGTGTCTCGGTATCGTTCGGAATGAAAATTAAGAAAGCACCATGTGCCGGGAAACTGCAAGCTATACGTGCCTAATCCCATCAGTGGTAGAGTGCTGAAGAGCAGAACGGCGCACCACATCAAGGCAATGGCACCACGTGCTCGCTTTTTGGTCACAACTCGGGAGTAAAAACTCCACAAATGAATACAAACGACTCGCTCAATCGACATAAGGGCAACAATGAGCGGGGTCACCATACCCATGGTGATCATGAGAAACGCGTGTAACTTGCATGTGTGTTTCCCGCCGATCCAGTTGATGCGAGTCAGGTTTTTCTGGACATCGATTTGGGCCCGGGCATATACAACAATTGGGAAAATAGACGTGAGAAGCTGACCCAGTAGATCTGTCCATATGAGACCTGTCAGTAGGACATAGAAAACTGTTCGCTGTCGACTAGCTGTCCGAGATCTGTAAAGAACAACAAGGGCCAATATGTTTCCTACAATTCCAGTAAGAAACATAGATAGAGGTGTGGCAATATTAATACCCTTTTGAGAGAAGATGATGCAATGTAGATTGTCAGAATCATGTAAACAGTTACGGTAAATCCTACTCATATTGACACTAATTCTTTTGTCCGTAGTATTAAAGGTCCAGTCGATTGACATGTTTAAATTTGAAGCTGTACAAATTGATTTATTTTGATTTGTCTCAATTAACAAAATGATAAAAATGATTGAGATTTAATTTACCTGAAAATTTAAACAATAGTTCATTTTGAATATTATGTTATGACACTATCTGATATATTTGTTATACTTATTAAGCCATTTCACTGTAATTATATCAAACCAATCTTTTATTTGTATAATTACTTCATTTGCTTCTTTGTGTGTTGATTGGAAGAAACAAGACTACAGAGTGATTGGATGTATGGTTTCCAATGAGCTAATAAGAAAAGAACTAGGCTAGTCTAATAAATTAATTAATTTTAAAACTGTAATTTAAATATATACATTCATTTCAGTATTAATTTATTATTTGAATTTTGATTAAAACCGTTTATATAGAGAGGCTGTGTAAAATTACACTTTTAAAATGATTCGGCTATTTATTTTAAAATTTTAGTTGAACGTATCATAACATCATATCAAAAAGATAGCCTAATACGTATCAGAGAAATATTATTGATTAATACATAATTAAGTCATTTAAGTTGGGGGCTAAAAATGTTTAATATTTAAAAAATAATTACTCACAATATCGAGTTATTGTTTAATTCCAAATATAACAATCAAAATAAAGTTTACATAACATATTTTATTATTTATTTATCATGTATAATGTTTTATATTCTAGACTTTCAGGAAGAATAATTTTTAAATTTTAACCTGCTAATTCGCCTAAATAATAAATATAAACATAAAAAAGTAACTGTTTGATTTTCAGATGGTTTCAGAGAGGTTTAACATGATAATAAAAATACAATAATAAATAAACGGCTCTCTCCAAATTAAACAATATTAAAAATTATACATATATTATTATATATACTTAAATATGGGTAAAATAAACTATTTGTAAGGTAAATTTTAAAAGTAAAGAAAAATAATTTAACTTTTATTTTAAAAGTATATTTAGTAAAATGAATAGTATTGTTTTATATTTTTAATTCGATTAATTTGACAAATAATGGCATTTTTCTTTTTCTAATATATTTGCACCTATATTGTGGTTGCTATTTCCTTGACAAGAATATTATTATATATTACAAATAATATTAGGCCTGCAATTTCAATAAATATTTATTTTTACTATTAAATTAATCTGAATGTTGTTCTAATGTATTCTAAGATATCAAAGATATTTATAACTATATCTAAAATTCACAGGTTACGCTTGTCCATCTGAATATTTATTACAATTTTTATAAATATTAAAAGAAATGTGATTATTTTATGTTACAATATGTCTGTGAACTGACATTAATTATATTAAATAAGATAACTCTAAGGCGTATAATTCTTTTAAATTGGCTATTTATAAGTAATATCTTATTTTTAGTTCTCACCCCCATTTAATATCTTTCAATAAACAAAATATTTCTATTCGTTGTGATTAGAGCCATCAAAATACTAAAAAAATGCACAAAAAATAAAATGAATTAAATAATATTATTATAAATACATAATATATAGCATTGAAACCTAAAAAAATAATAATAATTTTTATTTAAAGAAAATAATAACTATATATTTGAGGTAAAGTGATCGATACCTACATACAGTAACACATTCAGTCCTCGTAGATACAATATAATATGCAATACTGACAAAAGATCATCAATAACATCAAAATCTGACAAAACATCATATAAAGCCATAACTATAAAGAACACTTACGAACTAATTTTTTATCTTAATGTAAACTAGTTCATTTCAAAAGTTAACTTTTCCCAAATTCAAGATATATGTTTATGTTATATCACGGTAAATTAAATAATTAGAATTGTACGTGTCATGTTCGAACTCATTAAAGTCTATAGCAAAATAGTTCAGAAATAATGAGGCGTGGCATTTTATGTTTGTGACCAGAACCTAATAGATGTAGTTTATAAAACGTCCAAAAAATAGGTTAAACAAAAAGAAACAAACATGAATGTATACAACAAAAATTTTACTAAGAATGTTTAGCCCAATTAGTTAACGTAAAAAGTAAATGTGCAGTGCATATTATGCGTAAATAAAATTTCTGATAAAATTAATTATTCTAAGAATGTCACAACTGTTAGTCCATGTTGGCAACATAACTGTACTGAAATATGTACATATTATATTACCCAGCTTGTTGTAATACGAAACATATAAAATATTCTTATTTTGTATCTTTCTGTAATGCTCTTAAAAAACAGGTTTTAAAAGGACGTATTTTCGATCAAATGAACTGAAATTAAGCATCAACAAGAATTCGATCGCAGTGTGCGTCATGAGACGCAAGCAACGCATTCGACGACCCGTGACGAATTTAGCTCATTATATTTAGTGTTTAAAATGTAATACCTGTAGATCGACTAGTCTTTAATATTTAAAAACTTTAATATTTTTTTAGTAATTGGCAAAAAACACTATTGTTATAATTTGTAAATCAAAGATACAGTACAAAAATAAATAATAATCATTAAAATTCATCATTGTTTAAGACTAATTTTCACTTTTACATATTTTTACGAAAAATTACATTAATGAAATACTACGTTATGATGCGAAATGACTATTAATAATTTTGACTAAATGAACCACACTAAAAAAAGCTTATAGCTAAATACTTATAGCATATCATTCGTACCTTTCTTTAAACTGCCGTTAGTGTTGAAGAAACATTTTATTGAATGTAAATACCATAACAATGTGTGTGCAATAATTCTCAATATCTTCAATGGATTAAATGTTGTCTATATAATATCATTTAATTATTTCTGTATTGTTAAATACTAAAATTTGACCAAATATTTGCGAGTAATATTGTCCAAATAGAAATACATATCATATGCAACCGGTTATATGTGAAAAGTAGTCCATAATAAAATCGTCAATATTCACAGGTATCTTGTTTTTGATCAAAAACGTTAAAAAAATTATTAATAAATAAATATTATAAATAAATAAATTTAACTCAATAACCTTTATTTAGTTATTTTAATTCATTTATTTCCTTATTTTCCCAATTGTTTTTGAAAAGAGAAATCAATAATATATGAACTGTATAATGTATTATTCAACAGTTAAATAAGTACAGTATTATAATATTCACTAAATAATGGTCATTGTGTAAAACCACATAAAAGGGATATCAAGTAAATTCAAAAATACAGTTCAATACAGTTCCTCTAAGTGGACCTATGTTTCACAGAATTATCGTATACCTTAAAATTACAAAATAAAGATAAACTACATTACTCCAAATGAGTGAAACAAATATGGGTGTAGGGGGGGGAGGAACCGAGTAAGTATAATATGCATAACATATAATAGCAGCTGTAGAATAAATAAAAAACAAACGGGGATTAAAATAAGCAAAGAAAAGAATACGTCATGTAACGTTTCGTTTTACAACTAAAGCTAATAATATGGACGGATAGATTGCCAGCAATTCGGTCCATACAGAGCAACTAGCAGCTCTAGTTGATATCCGCGTACACCGAGAGGATTCAGCAGTTTCCTTCAGCCGTTCACAGAAGCAATATATAATTATGGGAAGAAAGAATGATGAGCTTGCAAGTCGACATAATTAGTGTTCGTCTTTGGTGGGAGAACGGAACAATGCCGAATATCACAAGCATCCAGCTTGGTGGGAGAAATAATTATATACCATGTGTATAGTTGTCAAAAGTGAAATAGCGTGATCAGCGTGTTAATTGTAGATTATACGAAAAAGTTGCCTCAATTTTATGTAAACACGTTTGAAATAAATTATTTCAACAATTAGTAGTTATATGTGTTCTCGTATATCATGGTGGGAGGATTTCATTTAGGAGAAAAATAGTTTATACAAACAAATAAAATTCACTATAGGACTAGTCACCAAATATCACTGGAATGTAATATTAAACGCAGGTCAAATATTAAAATAATTGCCTTCATTTATTAATAGTCAAAATTTAAAATGTTTACAACTTTTTATTTATTGATATACACTTTCACCCAACTACGAAGTTGCCAATCAATAAAGAACAAAATACCGAAAGCTGTATAGAAATGTACAAATAGTCCAAATAGAGTGATTTCTATAATACTAAAATGAAAATTAATGAGTTTCCTAACAGTAAAGTTAAAGGATAAAACTAAATAAATCAATAATGGATGGAAGAGAGTATCGTGCTAATTTTATTACACATTATTAATTTGTTGACCACAAATATTATCAAAATTTCCGCAAAAATGTAGAATATTCGTAAATGTTATGAGAAACTCTGGAATAAGTATTACTTAATCTGAGAGTCTAAAGCTAAACAGGCATTAATATTATAGTTTTAAATTTTTTTTAAACAAATATGAAATTAACTTAAAGAAATATTTGTTGTTGTTCATTACACAATATTATGTATAAACTGTTATTAAATTCAAAGTCATATTATCTGCTTAATGTTACACGGTGAAAAAATGAGAACTCCTCTGATAAAAGTGTACAATAAACAGCTTCTACACGGAGGTAACTATAAAAGTAGATAACGTGCATGCTCACTGTAAAACAGACAACAAAAAATAAAATAGCATGAAAAGTGAAACAAAATGTGAACAAAGATAATATAGTATTACAAGCCTGGTAGGGGTACAATATATTCTGCTAAATACTAACTACAATAGCCCTAGCATGAGATAGTGTTTATAAAAATTAATGAATTCAAGGTTTAGTAATATCATATTGTGAAACACTACTTTTAATTGTTGAACAGTTGTCGCGACTTTAAACTGCTGAGACCAATATACGTATACATCATAGACGTGCACCACCCCTCATACTCTGCTTGAACGAGTGTTTTCAATGGTGATGGTAGTGAAATCAAATATCTCTGCACAGAATTTAATTTTCTGCACGATGGATTTCGATTTATTATTGTTGCATTACACAAGAAAAGGGATTTCATATCTGGTATTAGTATTACAGACAACTTTATATAATGTAGTATTGTATTTTTTGCTTGGAACATAATATGGATTAATAATAATAGGTAATGTACTCATTCAATTCCAAAAATCAAAACTTATATTAACTTTGCACTACATTAACAGCTTATCTTGGTAGACATGTTAGCAATATTAATCTGCAAATAATGATAATAAAATTAGATATGATTTGAATGAAAAAATTAATTATTGTAGTAATTATAGAGATCGTTATAATTTTTCATTCCAATGTTTTTATTCAATTAGAAATAATATATTAATAAAAATAAGTTATTTAAATTATTTCAAAACAAACTTAACAAAAATAAATTATGCAATACGTAAAAAAGTTAAATATTCAAAAAAGCACTGATAGGTCGGAATATACTTGAACAGTACCTTTAATATTACTATAAATAGCACAAATAAAACTATAATGAAGAATATCATTGAATATTTCAAACACCCGTGCAGTTAGTTGCCACATTGTTAATTTTACAGCAAAAACATTCTTGAATCAGTGTAGACCGCGATATTGTATACGATATTGCCCAACAATCAGATTAAACACGAGGCAACAATCAAAGCATGCTCCAATCCAGAACTCCACCTAGTAGGAGGGGGGGGGGGGTGACAAGTGCCTAAGAACAACAACCAATCACAGCGGTGGCGCGCTAATAGAACTCCGAATCCGAGCTCTGATGTGACTCCGAGTTGCCCCCGCCACCCGAGGGTCCATCACTCCCCCCGGTGCTCTGCATCTTGTCGCCGAGTCCTCCCATCGCCTCCTCGCCACCGTACCCCCTGCAACCTCCCCCCGCCCCGGAAGAGGGCCGCCCTCCCCTCAGGGATATGAGGTCCAGGGAGGAGGAGAGGGAGGGGGGCGCGTTGAAGTTGGGGAACATGGCAACCAGACAGAGGGCCAGACAGTCAGCCACCTGGGGGCTGCGGGCGCACGACATAACCGGCATGTGGCCCTGTGTGAGATGGAAGAGGGAGCGGTGAACATTGTTGGTTAGTGACAGTTGAGATTGGGAAATAAACAACATCAAGGACAGCTAAAATAAGAGGGGGGTCGTTTCGGCTGATGGAACCTTAGTTGTAGAGACTATATTTATATTGGCGAAACCGGAGTTTAGCGCCCTAATTTTAAAAAATTCGCAAAACCAAAGAAGTCCATCAAACATTTTTTACAGAGTAAAATTAAAACAAAATACGCTCAGGAAGAGATGAAAATGTATAAAACATTTAATATTCTTCATATTCTTTTAAGTGTTACCAATATTTTCTGAAATGCCTCACCACGACTGGTACGGTATGTGTTCCTAAAACGGTAACTAGTTAAACAATTGTTTTAATTTAATATATTAATTTGTATATTATCTTCCTGAGCGTATTCTGTATTACATTCGTTTAATAAGTTATGTTTCATGGACTTCTTTGGTTTTGCGATTTTTTTTAAATTTAGGGCGCAAAGCTCCGGTTTAGCCATTTATAACTATAGTTATAATTAATTATTAAAATAATTAATCCTAATAATACAACATTATTATTTACCCCGAGTTAATGAGCCACATTAAATCATGAGTTGGAGAATTATCTCGCGAATTTAAAGCACAATCACGCCACAAAACGACGGACTATAATGCCTAAGAGCTGCACTGACCTGATGGTCGAGAGCGAACAAGTTGGCCCCCTTGCTGATGAGTGTTTCCACCACAGTAGGTATCCCGCCAGCTGCAGCCAGATGGGCGGGGGTACGGCCCATGTTGTCCGCCTGGTTCACGATCTCTGCGTCGTCGATTCTGGGCGGAGGGGTGTATGTGTGGAGTTAGTTGGGGCTGTGTGCGCGGTAGTATAGATTGGATTGGAAATATTTTCTTCTCTTACTTCGAACTTCACAACAAAGTAAATAACGTAAACTATCACAGGTTAAATATATATTTAACATTTGTGGGGAGCCTATTTAATTATATTCATAACCTTTTTCTGGATCTAAGTAATCTTATATAATGTAAGTTATTTTTAATATCCTCTATTTCCATCAATTTATAAATAATAAATCAAATTCGTATTGCACTGTTACAGTTTTTGTGATTATTTGACAAATAAAATAAGTAAAACAGAATAAAACGCAAAACTAAAAAAACACGTACAATATCGGAGCCCGGTCGGAGGTGGGTCCGACATACTCTCATATTATTTTGTGAAGTTAAGTATTTACTGTCAAATATAATAAAATCTAAAAATTTTCGACAAAGGATTAATTGATCTAATCATTATCAATAAATATGTAAAAATGACTTATCGAAGACAATTTGTTGGTGGTCCAGTGAACTCTCAACAAGGCCTGTCATGAGTAAATATATAATTCTTATGGAGGGGGTTAAACATAACACATATTTTATATTGCAAAATAGATTGAATCCAAATCCGATTGATCTGTTATTTTCAAATACTGGCTAAATATTGACAATACATTTTTTCAGCAATATATTAAAGACAAGTTAGCCACGTGTGTTGGTAACAATGATGGCATGATTTTATATTATAGTAAAAAAAACTTCAGTGAATTTATTTCCGTTGCTCTAAGAGTTATAGTTTAGACTAAATTTAAACACAATTATCTTCCAAAACCATTCACCGTTCGTTCTACGTCTCATATCTAAAACATTCTCTTATTATCTTAACATTGCAGCTAAAAATGAACTGCATTTTTCTTCGAATATGTTGGCAATTCATTTAATGAGTCAAGAATATTTCAGAAACATAGCTAATACAAAAGGCAATGCAATTAATAATGATGCCAAAGCAAAAATGATTTTTTGCAAATATTTTCCAATTAGATCATTAAAAATGATCCAACTGAAAGACTTATCCGGAAGCAATGTAACTTTCTTATTAACAAAATAATATTTAACTTCCGTTTTAGTTAACATCACAAATAATTGAATACATATTTAATTTTCACCAAAACATTTCAAACACGGGTTAAGTCGATAGTATAAATCATATGTTTAAAAATAAACGAAATATTCAAACGAAATATTTAAACGAAAAATTTAAACAAAAATATAATAAATATTAAATATATGATGTCATAAATTGATTATACAAATGATACAATTACATTCGCAGTCAAAGATACGATTTATATTTTAACCTCCAATTTAAATTTAAAAGTTATACGGACAGTGTGAATTCAGGATATGTATTGTAATAATTAAGAAAACAATCTATAGCAATGTATCCCTTCACGAGCCTTGATTGTATATACGAGGCAGACTATGAAGGTGCACCCCCTCCCGCTAGAGATGATCTGTTCCATTGGCCGATTGAGCTGCAATGTGGTAACTTTATTTTCATCAGTTATTAGTAAGCGTATTTAGGCCATTTGATGACGTTGTAGGGACTACACTTGAAAATCCAATATTTTAACCTTAGCAAATCAGACATCGACACTAAAACAAATGGACGAAATAAATAAACGTAGTTCTCTATATTTTGATAACTCCGTCATGAAAATGATTTTGTTATATCTAATTAATATAAAACATTTATTTGGATTAGAAATAGTCACAGTATTTAAATTATAATGTTTAACATACTTCTGTTTACTTTTGAAAAAAGATTTGACCGACTGATCTGACATATTTTAAACCTTTTAGAATTAAAAGATATTCTCAGGACTATTGCAATCTTTCAGAAGTGTAAATCTGATAGGAATTTCTAACTGTTTCTTAAAATACAAAACAACTATACCCAAAAAGTTAAAAGATTTTCTTCTAACAAAAATGTAAAACATTTATTCAGCTAAATGATCTTTTAAATAAAGGGGAAAATATAGGTATATCTTCGATTTCGTTTAAGACAACAGATGCAGTATAGGCTTATTAGCAAACCTACATTAACTGCTGACTGTATTAATCAAGCAAAATAATACAATAAAATACATTAACAAATTCTTCTTTATTCAACTATATTATATTAAAATAAAACAAGTTTCAGTAATACTGAATTAATCCAGTTTGTTAATTACCGAAAAATTATAAAACCGCATAATACAGTCAAACCATTTTTTTTAATTAAAAAATTATATTCCCCTTTGGGTAGATGTTCACAATACAAATTTATATCGATCAAATTAAATCTTAAATTATACTTTAAAACGAACAATTAATATAATATCAAATATATAATTAAAAATGAATAGCAAAACAACAAAAACAAATGTTTCATTTCATTATATAATATGTACTTATCAAAATTAACGATTCATAACACCGATGGAGCAAATTATCACTGCATGAAAAACCCAAATAATCTGCAGAATAATAAAGAAAATTAATCTATAATATGGAAATTAACTGTTTTGTAGGCTAAACACATCCTTTAATGATTAACTCTCTGACCAAATGGTATGTAGCGAAATACTAAAACTTCATAATTATAAATGTTTTAACACGAATTTCAGATATCAATTTTTGGAACAAATACTTTTTATCGAAACTATCTTCGATGCCCAGCATTAATTATTTCTTAGTGACGGGAGATTTCATTAAAACAGACAATAAAAAATGAGAAGAGATTGTTAACGAATTGTATCGTTCTCAATGTATTTGATATTTAAGCTTTAATCTACCTAATCCCCCATGATTCCCCGTTATCAATTATGAATAGGCATTCGTCTAGTGATCAAGAGATCTTATGCATTCATTAACTTAATGTACATGTGGTGCCCTATTTTCCTGTTTATCTATAACAAATAAATATATTAAATGCCAGATTAATAGTAAATAATAGCGGTATGTTGATATATATTAATAATCAAATATTATATTATGATGCATATTATTTTTATTGCTACAAATAAAAAAAACTTTGACAGTTAAAACAGCTAAAAAAACAGCTAAAACCTCCTTAACCAACTATGAGACTCCTAAAAATAAGCTAATATAAATAGTAATATACAAATATTTTTAAAAATATGACGAAGAGGTTAATACGGAAATTTCGCAAACATAAAGATATCCACCATAATTTTATTTACGCCCCAAATTCGGCATTCGGCTCCTTTGAAAATACGAAACACATAGCCTAATAATAGTAATATCTGAAATTAATTATACTGTAAATGTTTTAATGCTTTAACGGAGCGAATGCTTTTAGTGAGTAATGTTTTCCTTTCTGTGTGTAAAGACACTATATCGGTAAAGTAAATGGAAATACAACTATTATTTTCTTATTGACACATTAATTGAGCATTATTTACTATATAACGATTTTTTGATAACAGATTACAGTTAATTGCAAACCGAACAATTTTAAATTGTGATTTATGTCCGAATGTCTTTTTATTGATGGCGAATAAATTCTACCCAGTTAAACTCCGTTACAATATTTTTTTAATGGTTGTGCAGTTGTTCATTGAACTTATTAAAAAAAGAGGAAAAATAGTTAAAATTTAACAAACTCGTTAGAAATTAAACTGCTTGAATGGCATGAATCGAAGTTAATAAGCAACCTAAAGGTGTGGTCGTTGAGTTTGACTATCGCTCAAGATGAGAACAATTATAGTAATGATATAATCGCAAATAGAAATGCGTTCAAGGAAATTATTTGCATAACTATAGGTTAAAATATGATATCTAGTGCAGCAACTTTGAGGGATGTTGTATGTATACACTGAATATTGCTCTAAAAATATGGAAATATAATGTAAAAAAAGTGTTTATGAGAATTTAAAAAATTGTTAGTAAAAATTATTTGTAAAGTTAAATTCATTTTATGTTGTACTTTACACATTTTTTCCGTAAAATCAATACTTAAAACTTGTAAAACATCACTGAAAGTGAGTCTATTCTTTAAAACCGTGAAGGACAAACTATAAAAATATGCCATAATACAGTTGAAAATCCCACTTGATACACCCCGCTTGAATTGTCCGGCAATGCGCTATTAAATATAATTATTGTTATAAAATTATCGAAATAAATATGAATAAAACTGACTCAATTGGTGATAGCATTCGTAATTTAGACGTTATGTCACAATTTTCCTATAATTAATATAGAAGTTAAACTTTTACATTATATTCGTAATAATTATCTACCTAATTTATCAGCAATAAGCCAGAATTACATATTTTTTTGTGATTATATAAATGTTTTCAATGCAGGTTTATATACCACACTATTGATCTCGACAGAACTTAAATCTTAAAATGTGGAATATTAAAACATGTAGATAAATATATTTTAAATAATAATACTTATAGACTATCTCTTGAAATAATAAACAGAAACTGACGTTAAACTAAAAAAAAATAATAATATCATTCATTTAAATTAATTCACTATTCAGGCCCGTAACCAGCGTTTTCCAAGGGGGGTGATTCAGATATTTTGCACCACTTATTTCCCTATTTCACTCCTTATACAAATATGTATGACAATAATAAAACAAAAAATCAAAGGATAATTAGCCTGTATTACAATTTAGAAAACACAAACTAGATATCATAGAGTAATCAACACAGAGTTCTAACTGGCTGCCTGTTTCCTATCTCTACAATGTCAAACTAAATATGTTATATACTTTAAAAAAATTAAAAATATAAAATCCCATAGATTTATGGTACGTGATTAAATGAATTTTTCTGAAATACTCTGAAACATAAAATGAAGCATGATAAAAATTCTCTTAAAATTTTTTGCGCCGCTGGGTTTTCAAGAGGGGGGGTCGAACGTTCGACCCCCTTGACCCCTCCTTGGTACGGGCCTGCTATTATTATTACTATTGAACAAATTCTACCTGCTTAATTCTAAATACACTTTCGATTTACACTCTAGAACTTGATGAAGTGAAGTTCCGTGACGACTCAAAATTAAATAAAAATAGCCTTTTTAGATAAAAAATAATAATTCTGTTTGCATCAAAAGTATGTCAGCTTATAGGCCTAAACTTTCATTGATCATTTACAAGCTTGTTCATTTTCTTCGAAATAATTTGTTTGGCGTTTACTTATAACTAGTATGATGTCATTACTGATGAAAAATAGATTTATTTTCATCTTTATTTACCCTCAATCTAATGCATTACAGTTAGCAAATATTTGTCCCTAAAAATAAACAGCTAATTGTAAGATTCTGATTATGAAACGAATGATTAATTTATAATCGCCTTGAAAGACTACACCTAATGCATTAAATTGTTTTTAAATATCTAACTTTATAGACAAAACACTGGTAAGTTAATGTTATCCCCTCCTCCGGCTAAATAGGCTTTCAAAAGTACCGGGTGTTGCTATCGTTAATAGATTATTTTATAAATTATTATAGTAATTGTAATATATTAATCTCATTTTAAAATTTATATTTGACCTTTCTGATATATTTATTTATGTGCAGCTTAATTCCCTAGTTACTTAAATGAATTTTTTAATGTAAATATATTGATGAATTATTTTGAATAGTTTTTTTATTTACTACATTGAATAGTTAACTAGTCAATATAATATTCAAAAAAGCTATCGATTTATAAAAATTACAAATGCTTACTATTTAAAATACAATATTCAAATTCTATGACATCCTGTCAACGACAATCATACATACAAAATTATATTAAAGGATAATCCTTCCTTAATTTTCTAAAGATGAACATAATGTCTATTGCTAATTAAGTATAAGTAAAAATATATAATAAACATATATAATAAAATATATACCATACTATTAGTATAGATAGTATAACTATGTACATCTTTCATGTTAAGCATAGTTGATAATAGTTTCCCACATAAAAAAGAAGTAATCAATTAAACTTGATAATATTTACATAGTGCATTAATCAATTTAATTAAACTAAGGGACAATCTTTAGCAATCAATTTATATTTTAAAATTTATAATTTCAAAAAATGCATTAATATGCTTTTTAATCAAATATAGGTATATGTTATGCAAAAATATAATTTTATGATTTTTTCAATATTTAACTTTATAAATAATGATAAGTACAATTTAAAGTTTATTACAATTAATACAAAATATCCAAGCTTTCACATTTCATCATAAAGGCATAATCATGGTGTGAAAATTACAAAAAGTGTTTCATTACTATTATGTTTCTTAATGTTTCATTAAGTATTTTCATTTTTTTACAATTTAGAATTTTTTGAATATTTTTCATTTCTTTCTATAATATACAACAAAAATAATGTTTTACTATATTGGTACAAATTAATACATTACCGAATAAAATATAAACTAAAACATTTATTGAACATATAAACTAGACGAAATGTATTCTCCTTAGAAAAAAAGGAATCTTTAGTACCAGTAATTTGCAGGACGTCAAAATGTCTCTTTGTTTTACTTCACAACTATATTCGAGTAGAATCTGCCTTGAGGTCATTTAGTGCCACAAGTTTTCCGGGAGTTTTCTATAACTTTAAAATATGTTGTACTTTACGAGCTATTTTTCTTTTAGTAAAAAATCTTTTATAGAACATTTCCTAACTTGTACAGACTAATGTCTGCGAGTATGAAAGAGGATGAAGTATACAAACAAATGGGACATTTATACATAAAATTTATTTTTAAATTAGAAAAACGAAATAATTTTAAACTATGAGTAATATAAACCCATACAGTAATTAATAAGAAATAAATTGAGCGAAAATTATTATAATATTTCTATAATAATCAACATATTAATTTGTTTGTGTTAAAGAATAAGTGACCGACTTTATCTTATCTTAACTTTGTGGAAAATGTCATATTCTCTAAGAAATATGATGCAGTTATCACTGTTTCCAGAATAAGTGCAAACGTATGCACATGATTCGGTGTAAAGTGACATTATTGCATTGATAAAATATGAACAAAATGAACACAAAACATTAAGGAGGCATATTCAGGTATTAAAAAACTGAATCTATACCTATATTTAATAAGTACCCTCACTTTAAGTCTTAAAATAAAGAATTTGTCACCCAAAATATAAAATTATCAATTATACATCATTCGTGATTATATCTAGTTTTTTAATGTTTAATCTGCACACCATGTTTTCCCAAGATATTCTAAGTGGTGGAAACCCTGTGCCTTCCTCCCCGCACAGCAACCGAACCACTACCAACCTCACCTCTCAAGCAGCACCAGACCCGGTCCGTCATCTCTAGCCTGACAGGCGTGATGCAGCACCGTCATCCCCTGATCATCCGCAGCCCGCAGACACTCCTGCCCCCGGCGGCCGAGAATCTCATCCAGACACCCGGTCCGGTTGTGACGGGCGGCCAGCATCGCCGGCGTCCTGCCCAGACTGTCGGCCAGGTCGAGACTGGCCCCCTGATCGAGCAGCAGTCGGAGGGCGACGGTCTGGTCGGTGAAGGCGGCACAGTGAAGGGGTGTGCGCTGCCGGGCGTCCGCCGCATTGACGTAGAGTGAGCCGTGCGCCTCGAGGAGGGCCTCTGTGCAGGTGTCGTTCCCATTGATGACGGCGCAGTGGAGCGGAGTGAAGGGGTTACCCTACGGGGGGGGGGATTAATGTTATTTAAAAAAATATTTACCGTTGGTACAATAATGTCAACAGATGTCTTACAGTCAGGGAAATAAGTAACTCACTTAACGCTCAGAAAAGTGCTGTGCATCACGTAGAAATTACAATTTAATTAAACTGTATATTTCAAATATAGTACTACACAGCTGTTAGCATTTTTTGTTATTGATATAGATTCATCAGCAGACCACATATATTTCCAAACCTGTCGAATAATGTCCATATTTAGTAAGACTTTATACAAGACCCGTTCAAAACACTATAGAAATAAAAGCCGCGTGATTTCTATAAAATGTGACCATAACCAAAATCTATTGACACAAAATAAGTGAGCACAAAGAAAAGAAAGCTATTTAATGCAACTATAATTCGTCGCGCTCATACATAACAAACAGATTGTAAAAAATCGATAATAAAGAAATATTCAAAATATAAAATTATAGAAACGATCAATAATTAATAGTAAACATAATAGCAAGTTTCCACTAAAGTGTTTGATTGGTTTTGTTTTTAGAAACTTTGTTATTGTAAAAAAACTGTAAATAGCTCTTCTGAAAAAAGAGAGCAGAGCGAAAACCGACCTAAAATTGTGATAACAACGGTGCCTGTGCCGTACCGTAGATCCCGTTCACATGTACTGTATCATAAAGGACACCAGTTCATCTGTCACATTAACTCCTTCTTAAGAAGAATTAACACCAACACATGCTATATGATAGTAACACTACTATTTATTGTAGAGTCAAAAAGAGCTAGGCAACATTAGAGAAAAAATACCAAAGCAACTCAAATGGCTAAATAAGTTTCTTTTTTTCCCCGTCTAATAAACTAAAAAGAGACTAATTTAATTCTTGCTTAGAGTGGGCGGCAGCAAGTCAACCGACAGTGAAGAAGCGACATTGATAGATCGAAACAATTTCAAACTAAATAGAATGTGTAGAATCCACAAGACTGAACTTGGGAATTAATCTTAAATTGTGGAATAAATAATTTATTCAACAATTTAAGATTAATTCCCAAGTTCAGTTCCAACAACATTTGTTGTCGATGTCTCTTTTTTTCTTACAATTATTGTAAGAAAAAAAGAGACCTGTCGACAAGAAATGTTGTGAACAACCTGAGTGAATTAGATGCATCACGAGAACATGCTAATTGGTCCATTGTTATTGCAAGAACAACGTATAATGAAGATGGTGTGTGAGCTAATTTTTTTTATCTCTTTTCTGAGATATCATCTAAAATTTCAATCGCACATCATTATCTATCTCATATGTCACAAAACCTTCGAAATATTTGATGCATTTTTATGTTGACCACATGTTGACCGAACGTTTTTTGTTTCCGCTTTCTGATAGTAGTCCATCCGTATTAAATTAATTCTGCTTTACGTGTTCATTTATTTTGTCCCTCCAGTTCTTATTAATCTTATTAAATATTTAATTAGAATGTTAAAAGTATAGTTGATTGATTATTATATTTCGAATTTTAATAGTTAGATTATTATTGACTAGACCAAATTTCCCTGATTAAGGGTTGATTGATTCATTTAATTATTTTCATGTTTGGATAACGTTTGACTGTTAACATTTTCAAGAAAATCTATTTAAAATATTACGAAATTCCTTAAACAAAATGTCTCCTCGTAAGATAGGTATTTCAAGATAACGAATAAAAAAATTGATTTTAAATAATTCTATGAGAAGGTTCAGCCAACTTCGACAATAGTCAGCTAATGCCAACAGCAATTTATAATATATAATGGATTATAAACTTTATGACAAAAATAATTGTGTCAAATAAAAAATAAGAATAAAATTAATTGTGAACAGGAGAAGACCAAAAAATAAAAGAACATACATACTTTGTGACTAGCTGTTGTAATTTCAATTTTATAATTTAATTAATATAATTACAAAAATTGTTGGTCGGAATAATAAATATAATAATTATTGTTGCATTGTCATTTATTTTAACTATTTAAAGTGCTTCCAGAACATCACAGTCAATCGCATTATAGTACTTTATTTATGTAAACTCATATTTAATGCTTCATATTTTACTAAAATTAATCGACAGCAACATTGTTTATTTAAAACGTGTAATGTTTTTTTTATTTTGATAGTAAATATAAGTCTAATATACGGTGGTTTTTAGTATTTTATTATTGCCTAACAACAATCTGTCAACAATTCATAATATTCCGCAAAATTCATTAACAACTAAAGGATGACAGCTTTAATTTTTTTAAGATTTGAAATTAAAGACTTCCTAGAACATTTGACGTTTGAGACAGTTCATCATATTCAATAATCGCCTAGAAATGAAGACCAAATACAATTTGTGTTATAGTTATAAAAGATAAACTAAAAATTAAATAATATAACTTTACAATGTTAATTCAAGCCGACTGCAATAAGTTAAATATTGGAAAACATCAATCTGAAACAGCAATCGAAGTTAAAGTGATTATTAGAAAATAAATTTGAGATTTATTAAAATGTTCATTAAAACAAATTAAAAATTATTTTAGATTTTTTTAAAATCACATGCAAAAATTAATTTCTAAATTAAATTAAAAACACTTCATTATATTTTTCACAAGTTAAAAAAAGTTTATCACTGAAAGCTGTGGCCTACATGTAATATTCCCGTGTGTGATGTAAATAAAGACCTGTGAAAATGTACTCATCAAATAAATGTCTACTTAGAGTTCCCACAAGAAGCTCCTCTGGGATTTTTGACAGCAGATGTGTTACATGTTATTTCAAAACCCTGTTTGCCAGAGCATCCATTTTTTCAGAAGGTATTGTTGAACTTGATGCAATATTAACAGTGTCCCCACCTTTAATGCAAAACCAAATTCCCGAGTTTTTCACACTAAAATTTAAGAAATTAAGAGACAGCAAACATAATTATCCATAAAAATCACTGATAACAGTGCACTGTGATGATACATTATGTATCATATAGATGATACAATATATAGGTGTGCATCGTATACCATTGTAAATGAGTTTAGAATAGTAATTATATAGTTATAATAATGTTGCAGATAGATCTGGGCAGATGTTTAGTTGGCATTTAGGTACACATGAGTCTAGTAATTATGTAAATGCAGCAATGTCTATGATAAATAATGGGTATAGCTATACAGCGTGTATACATTACATCACATTCAAATATGATATTACAGGTATTTAGATAATATAAATAGAACCTATGCACAGTATTATTGGGATTGTAGGCTCAGCTCTTTTTGTGTGATGGATTTGTCGAGATATTCAATAGGTTTCATTACACAAGTATGAACAGACAGGGCATGTGTCTCTTTGAATTGGATTGTTGAATTTGAGCTGGTTGCTTGTTCAGATAATGAGAAGGCCCGATCTTCCAGGTGCTGTATACCCGTCACCAAAGATTTATTGTGTTTCTTAAAACATGCAAACTCCTCTCTACTTTTCGTTTGGTGACAACAGCAACTTTGTCTGTTGTTATATTTTACTTTTTTAGAAGGTAATCGTCGTACCTGCGGTTGGCTATGGCGACTTCGTTCATCAAATTTATAGAGATGGTGACATTATTAATGCCACCAACAGAAATGATGTGGTTCTTTATAAGCCGTCGGGTAAGAAGGCTGTTTGGCTGCAAATTGAAGGTGGACATTTGTTTATTGACCGAAAAGGAGTACTCAACCCTAGCTTGTTCATAGCTGAAGAGCAGGAGCTTCTTAATCACAAACCACAATTGCGAATACTGGTGGTGAGCAGCCAAAAGGCCAAGGAAGAGCTGGTCAAGACTTTTCTCCAAATCTGCTAGAGCTCCCACCCTAGAGTAAGCTCTAGTTTCATAGCTGGATCATTGGCAAATGTCTTCTTCTATTGTTGAAGAACAAGGTCACCGAACTTCACCGGTAGTTGACCTTTTGAAATCAATAGATCCAGACGCCTTTTGAACTTACGATCCAATATATATGTTGTGCCACTGACAAGTACACTGGGATCAATACATTCAATGTTACGCACCAAGATGAACTGCAATGGGTTATTCAGGTTGAACTTCTGCACACGCTGACACAGAACTTCGTACTCTGGAAATCGAAGTCCAACAGCTGGCGTGGCGAAGCAGTGGTGTTTCTTTAATAAAACTTTCAAAGGTCGCAAATTGCCGTTATCGGTCATATTAATTCGACACAACTTATAATCAGGTGTATCTTACAAGACTTCCGTTTTCACCACCTTTGGCAGTAGACAGCTTTGTATTCACAACAAATCTTTGCCCTAGAAAGGGTAACACTGGCTTGTTCGTTTGATATTTTGAATTTGATATCTCCCTTGCTCTGTCACCGCACAAACTGTTGTCGACCCATTACAGAAAGAACACAAATACAGCCCTCATCAGGGCTAACACTAAATTGTTTATAACGATAATATATTTAAAAACATTCTAAAATGTTTTGCACATGGCTAATCGGAGCAGTGGTATGAAATTGTTTAAAGTTTTATAACCTAGGATGCATCTAAAAGAATCTAAAACCATTATAACAATGAATGCAATTTTAAATTAGCTATTTTTAGAATGCCATTTTTCGTCTTAAATTATAAATAAGTGAATAAATTAAACTAAAATAAATGCGATATAGAATTGCACTAAACGCGAAAAAAATGCTTCTTACTTTATAAAAATATAAAAGGATAGGTAGAGTAGATACTTATCATAATGACATATTATAAGGTGAACTATCAAAAGATGTAGTGACATTCATACTACAGAATCAGCACACTTCCGCGTGTATATTTCGGCTCTAAAAAACCAGAAAAATCAAATGACTGTCTTGTTAAGGTACAACCTTAATATGCAAAAGGTTGAGACAGTTATGGCACCCAGGACTTGGTTATCTCTTTTGAAAGGTTCTTTTATGCAAATTGTTTACAAAAGTTTGTTAAAAAAGTTAATTTTGTTGTTTTTGGTTTCTCTCCTATTCTTGTCTGTTATATCAAAAACTTGGAAAATGTAGCATATTTTTTATTTTTTTGAATCCGTACGAGGCCTGATATTTTCCCGTAGTTGCTCTTGTTGTAGTCATTCTAGCATTGGTTATATTTTAGAATAATGATAATTTTAATTTTCAAAAACAAAGTATATTTTCGAGACATGATCCATTACTATTCACTACCCCATTTTTTGAGAAAATACCGTACTACTGCGACCCCCACCGCCGTTCAACCTACAATGCCTCCTTTCTAGTGCAGGCTAGACTGGTCACCTTAAACTCCTTGTGATTCGTATTCTCCAGCAGCAATTCAACACAGGCTTCGTGTCCATTGAAGGCGGCAAAGTGGAGCGGTGTGTAGCCGTGCTTGTCCAGGATGTTGTCCATCGGGCCGGCCTTCATCACGATCGCCAGTGTGTTCACGTGACCACATGTGGCCGCCATGTGGAGGGCGTTTCGACCGCGGAAGTCCCGAGCCCCCAGTTTGACCCCGTTCTGTGCAACAATAGAAACGATACCATTGAGGGAAACAATATACAAGAACTTGTTCCAGCGAAAATAGTTTTTAAACTATGCTGCTGTTCTACTGTTCTATCGGCAAGTGGTTCAATTGCTTGTCATGGGAAGTGTGACGTTTGCACGTGACGTGGAACAGCATATTGAACCATGGCCGGGGTTCCTACACACTGACCTACTTTTCTTGCGGTTTGTTTATAATAGACTACCTATCATTTGCATATTTTGCGTGTTTACCAATTGCTCCATTCATAATGTAGGCACATTGAGAACAACCAATGATCAAATTATAATATTGTAATAGAGTAGAAAATATGACAAAATCGTAGATTTAAATAAACATTACTGTAAGTAATTACGATAATATTTTCAAGCAAAGTTATACTTTAACTTTTTTAATTAAATAAATAATTCAGGAATATTTTAATGAATGAAGCAACCATTTGAAAGGTATTTGATTTAAATAAGCTTGTTATAAATATATATTAATTAACACAATTTTTTTCAATATTTTTATAGAACATATTTTAACATACCTTAATTATGCGATAGATTATTTTGGTATGCATATTACACGATGTTTACCAAACAAAACTTTAAAATTTCTTATTAAATAAACTTTAACGGTTTCCATATGTACAACATTAAACCATGATTAGGTACAATATGTACTAATATTGTCCTTAAATGGATATTTTAAGAAAAACGCTACATTTAGAATTGTAATAGTAATCATAAAAAAATTATCCTCTTATAATAAATAGAAATTATAGGGGTAAATGTCAACCCGAGCTTCAGCATTAAGATAACCGTCTAATGGACAAATAAATCCAATGCAATGCGTCATAGATTAGATTAAAAGCAACGTGACGACGGTCTATTCTAATGTTGATACATTCTCTATTTGATAGGATCCAATAGGACACTACTTGATTTCATTTTTGAAAATATTTGCGTGGGACGCATGCGATTTATCAAGATAAGAAAATCTTTATTATAAGGAATTTTTTTATCGTGATTCTAGCTTATTAGACGCGGCTTTAGCATTCAATAGAAACAGACAAATAGTGTTTCTTGTATAAATAATATTGATATTTAAAAAAAAGAATAACACTTGTTTATTGGCAGGACATATAATAAAATCTTTGAAAAGAAATCCATTTGAAGGCTATTAACAACTAAATTAATTTTTAACAACAATAACATTATGAGAGGGAAGGGTCATTCGCCCTATACTATAATAATATCACAGATTGACTCGCTTGAGTTGAATTAACTGTATGTACATTGTATTCATATAATGTATGTAAAATATACAAAAGTTAGAAAATAAAACAATGAATAAAATTCAATCACTGACGTTATCCTAATTTACAATAAGAATGCATTAACGACATAAGTAAACACAAAAGACGCAAACTAATTTACCATAAACTATCAAAATTCCAAACAAGAATTATAATATATTGTATTTTCAAAAACAAATAATATTAAGGCATATGTACTGTAGTATACTGTTCTAAACTGTTATTTACATATATATATATATCACACATTTTTAAATAAGACTAAACATGAAAAGAATAAACTTTAAATAAAACGTATAAATGATACGCCAAAATTGATACATTTACAAAAATAATATATATTTTTATTATAAGACACATTAATATTAATAATATGTTAATAATACGCCACATCACCGATATATAGGGAAACAAAGGGATTGGCATTGCTGCGCTGAGAATTGTTTGTTGACCTCTCTCCTAAGTTAGTATACTGTGCTAATATAGTTTCGATTAAAACAATCTGAAAATAGTATTATCAATGCGCTAAGTTATGCTTATGATTATGAAAGTTTCGATAACGACCCCCAGGATTGTGGAAAATCACATAATACATAATTTAAATATAGATTCAAGAATCTATTCCTAATTAAACAATACGACCAACATTAGGCCTATATTTAATTAACTGAAATTCACCACTTAGTGTGGTATTAATAATTCTGTGCCATAGCTATAGGAACAAGGACATAATTAATAAACATTAACATATCTAAAAAGCCCTGAAAATAGAGCTACCGAAAATAGAATATTCGCATTAAGCATAATTGAGAAGTACTACTTAAAGGCAAATGAATGAGGACAAAGTCAGCAGCACAATTATTAATAAACCATACTATTAATAACATACAAGTATAGTTAGTAAACTTACAGTATTATTTCAATAAAGATTTTAATAATTGCAACGGTTTATATTTATCATAACTAATATTATTAAATGATACACGAGTAGTATAGGCAGAGTCGATTCGAGAACACTATAAATAGATCATGACTCATGACTATAAATATATCATGTTCCCCCCCCCCCACCCTACCCCCCCTCCTTTTTTTAAAATGTAAAGTATATCAGGAAAAGTATAAATAGAGGTCTACACTGTTCAAATTCATTCTGCTTCTTTCTCGAAATATTTCTTTATGTCGAAATAATTGACCCCACGTATCGTTCAATTGCTTCCTCCATGAACAAAGTGCTCCACTTTTGCGAGTAATCCACTGATTATCTCAGACTTACAATCTAAAGTGAGAACAGTAGCGTCGAGGGAAAACAATGAACTTTTCAACTGGGTGACTTCACCGTCTGAACCAAGCTGAGCAGTTCTGACCTCTAAGATTGGGTGCACTTTACACTAATCTCGAGTTAAAGCAAATAGCGTAGATACTGTAGAATCAATCAGCGGAGTAGCAGTATCGAAAAAGACAATAGGTTGCATATCCTCAACCTCTGGATTAAACCGTATGTATTGAGTCCTCCCGCTTCGGCTGCGTTGTGGCACTCTCCTGCAAATGCAGTTGCACACTTCTTCCGGTATAATTGGAAGTCCAACAGGATAACACGTTCTTCTATGCATGTTCAGCATTTCGATAGAATTAAATGTAAATTGCATTGTCCGCATTTAAATGATTATAGAGCGGTTGAGTGGTTGCTATTTGACGAGATGAGCAATGCAGTTGACAATCGTTAACTATATTACTTATGCGGTCTAATGTCTCTAAATCATTTGAAACCAAATCAATAAATATAGCTGTCGTCTCGGGCACATCGTCAGTAGTAAGGTTACTTGCATCATGAAATATTTCGTCAGATAGATCAATCATATCGCTTGATATTACTGTAGTTGTATCAGGATACAGACTTGCCAGAGTCGATCTATTAAATGTGACTCAGGTTCTACATTGACTTAAGCAGGAGTATAAATTACATCGTTTGATACACTAATGGTGAGTTCCAGAAATATATTTGACCATTATTTTGACTCAGAATCCATCTGATCAGATTGTGGGTAGAGGCATGACCATAATCTATCGATCAAATACTGCTCAGGTTCTGCGTTGAGAATGGCATCAATATCTTTTGATGCTGTAATAATGGGTTCCGGAAAATAACATGACCAAAATTCTGACTCAGACTCCATCTGATCGGGCTGAGATATGTTGAATTGTAATAGTTCCCGTTCAAACTGAGTAAAAGTATAGTCCTGATAATGAATAGGAAACGGAATGGACAGAATAGGCGGCGACGTTGGTGCTGTTAATGATGTTGGTAGCATGGATGATGTCGGTAACGTTGGCGACGTTGGTTGAGTAGTTGATGTCGGAAGAGTTGATGTTGGCAGCGTTGACAACGTTGGAACATTATGCCAACCTGCACCGTGGTAAAATTTCATCCTCCTGATGAATTCTTCCACGCTCATTTTCGCCTCCTCCTCCTCCGAATATTTTTGTTCACTACCACTGCTGATATCCGAAATATCCCCGAAGATTGAATTCATCATTCTTAAAATAATATATACACACGGAATGATTTAATCCAAAACTAATAAACTAAAATAGTTGTTGAAATAAAGCAATAGTAGCACTAGCACTAGTAGTAGCAGTAGGCCCAACATCGTAATAATATTTAGTCCGGCGAGAGCGATTGTAAATACGACTGATCGTGTCGAAAGTATGAAGCAGACAGTTTTTTAAATTTTATTTTATACTCTATTTATACTTTTCCTGATAAGAAAATAGGGGTGTAG
>JAUZND010011232.1:0-45990 GCA_034780555.1 Coelogynopora nodosa | reverse complement strand
AAAGATTTTCAATTTTAAACACATTTGGTTATTTATTTTGTGAAATATATACTTTTTATTCAAAGATTTTCAATTTTGAACACATTTGGTTATTTATTTTGTGAAATATATACTTTTTATTCAAAGATTTTCAATTTTAAACACATTTGGTTATTTATTTTGTGAAATATATACTTTTTATTCAAAGATTTTCAATTTTAAACACATTTGGTTCTTTATTTTGTGAAATTTATACTTTTTATTTCGTGTTATTTCAAATTTATTGAAAATTTAAATAACTTATAATTTAATCTACAAAAGACGTTATTTCAATTTTCAACATTCCGCCACGATCATGTCACTTTTGTAGTACTAAAATTTAATTTAAAAATTAACAAATTTTTTTAAAAGTTTTTAAAAAAAATATTACGCTCAAATTATTAACTCTCTGATCATTGAGCATCTCAAACAAATAACTGTCATTCTTCTTAAAAGTAAAAAAAAGAGATCTCATATCAAAATAATACTTGGAATAGACACTGGCGGCAATGTCCGTATTGAAATGGAGATATTGGAGGTATATTTGTTCTATTACGTTTCTAAAATATTTATTATAAAAAATTACTTAAAAAGTACAAATTTTAAATTAAAATTTTAAAATTACATTTCTTGAATGTTGATATTTTTGATAATTTCGACAAAATCAACATTCCAAACGGCCTGGTCGTCGTGTACTTTTGACGCGAGAGCTATAGCTCCAATAAGTATTTTTCTCCAGTTGTTTTCTCTAATCTGAAGTTTCGAAGATATAATCATCCTCTCAACGTAAATCTTGGTAGAAAAATAAATATAATGTTATTTATTATTTTTATTATCAGTAATAAATAATTTTACTAATGCAATTATGGCAATTTCAGATGTGAGAAGGTTTGATCGAAAAATACTATATAAAAAAAGTTTTATCTGCTTGATATTCCCATGTGAATTTAGATTCTAAAAAATTTATTATTTTTAAAATTTTTGTAAAGAAAAATAAAAATTTTTAAATTACATCATCGTCAAATACTGCCAGTTTAGCTATATCGCTAGTATGTAAATTCCCCATTTTATAACAAAGAATATGAACAATTATAGCATAAGTTAATGCATTTATGACTAGATCCATATCTGGTTGAGTAACGTCGCCAGATTTAATTACTTGATTGTCACAAGTATTACACGTTAAGGTGTTGTAAGAGGAGGATCGTTTTATGACTTTCATTTGCTTTAAACGACGTAATGTTTGATAGTTGTATTGAGTGTCGCTATTCTGGATTTTTTAAATTTTAAATTTAAAAAAATATAGTTTTATTTTTCAAAATATAGTTGATTTTTCATTATTTTTAAATTTTATTCATTTATTTTAGTTGTATTTAATTTTTTTCCATTTATTTTAAAATTACCGAACGTTTGCTGCGAATTTTTTCATCAATAACTTTTGTATAAAGTTGACCGAAAATAGTATCAATAGAAATATTTAACGAAGGATCAATTAGTACATCTATTTGTAAAGACATAATATAAAACTTAATAATTTTTTATATAAAATTCAACAAATACCTCCATACTGTCGATCAGCTATATGCTGACCTTCCAAAAACTTTTTATTATAATTATGTTCAACATTGTCACTTGTAATCCCATCCTCATTCCAAAATCCTTCCAATAATCTTGTAGCATCTCTAGTGTCGCCATAAATATGAGACCAAATTTTGATCAACGAGTCTTGATTGACAGCTTGTGTAATTTGCTTTTCAGACAATTGTATAACTTTTTTTTTTGTTTTTTTAGAACATATTTTAATGAAACGGTGACTGGATAAAAGTATGCTAGATTGTACGCAACCCATTTTTGTAGAATGATTTAAAATGAGAATAAATCTTGCCGTTAACCTGGACTTGTATCAAAAATTTCTAATTTATTTTCAGTGTAGCATTTTCAACATTATTCGTTCATGTGAGTGAGTGAAGCTAACATAAATTACCAATATCCATTTTCTTATATAAATATCAAAAGTGTGTTACTCATAAGAGTTCATTGCTTGAGTAATGGAGCTAAATTAAAAACTAGAACACCCACGTTAATACTTGCAATGAGAGAAATTATATATGCACTGCTTATATGCAGTGTTCTACATAAATTGAACGTCACATCATGTATCAATTGATCATACGTGAGTAGAATCAGTTTTTACTATATTTTTTATAAAAAATATACCTAAAGTTAAATGTTGGCTTTTATAAAGTTGTGTAAACATGGGTTTGAAAAATAATTAAAAATACTTTACCTAAAATATATAAAAATTTATTTTAATTTTAAAAAAACCATTGAAAAAGTTATAAAAATTTTAAAAAATTTTAAAAAATTCACAGAAATATTTCAAAAAATTAATAATTTACCTAATATATATATAAAAGTTAAAAAAAACATTATCAATTAATTTAATAATTTTCTAAAAATGTTAAAATATTTTTTCCTTTTTCTATTTTGGCAACCAACAACATTAACACTTTTAAATACAACATTTTCTAACAATAAAAAATGACAAAATAATTATTTATAATAATAAAATTGTATAATTGTAATTTATAAAGTAAAAAATACACAATGTCATACGAAATAAAAGACGATGATATCACGACAAGTTATATAAATTCAGCAGACATAAACCATCAACGTCATATTGATCGCATGTTAAAAAAGTCAAACAGTGACTGTTATTCATGTCAATCTGGAGAAACATTAACCAACACAAAAAATATGCAAAATATACAAATACTACCACATACCAATCAAGATGATGTAATACGTGAAGAAAAACTGTTGAAATTACACGATAGGCAATTTTTGGGGAAAAAAGAGCGTCAAAAAAGAGAAATTAAAATATCGAAAGAAGCAATCAAGAAAACTTGCGACTCTTTAGCGTTTGACTTTTTCGATATTAATCCTAAAATGGACTTTAACTTGCCAAGTTGCCATTCATTAATTGAGAAAAAACATTATTTATTGAAAAATCTCATTCCAGTTGTAGTTCTCGGATTAGAAAAGGTATTGAAGCAAATTTATCTCATTAACGACTCTAATATTTATGAGAGAAATGAAAATGACTTTGATATTTACATTCAAGATAACGACAAAATTTCTCAGGAAGAAATTCTAAATCATTATAATGATGAAAATTTAAAATTTAATTCGATTGATTTTTTGGGACGTTTTTTGATGAAAAATAATCCTAAATTTAACAAAATGAATCTTATCCATCCATACGTGTATACGTGTAAAAAAATGGAAAGGAAATATCAAGAAATGACACAGACTGATGAAATTGATGAGTATTTTTAATAAAAATTAATAATAATAAATATTTTCATATTTAGATCATCTATACTAAAAAAGGAAATTATAGAGAGACGAATGAAGAAAGAAGAGGTCATTTCTGAACAAAAAGAAAAAATTAAAATTCGAAAGAAGCGTTTGGATGATGTGTATTTAATGTGGTGTCCAGAGAAGAAAATTAAGCTATTTCTGACAACTGTAAAATTAAAAAACAATTGATAAAATAATTTTTTTAAAATTTTTTAAATTTTTTAAATTTATCAGGTAAATGAAGCCGTGTGTAATTTTTTAAAATACAATGAAAATGTTGAACAATTATCTGAATCAATGATTGGAAAAGTGAGAAACTGTGAAGATCAAGATAGGGTATTATATCAAAGCAATTTCACGACGGTAATGACAATTTTTATAAAATTTGGAAAAGTTTTTTTAATTTTTAATTTTTAATTTTAAACTTTTATAAATAGTTTCTTATGGATTTAACATGTCAAACACCGGATAAATGTTTCGAAAAATTAATTTATCATCTCTCAAAAAGCGCTCGGCAATACTGTCAACATTTAAAAATTATGGAAATTGAAAGAGTTTTAAGACTGCTCTATATTGACTGTGATATGGCGAAAACTGGCTTTTTAAACAGACAACGTGTTGTAAATCTCATGTGTCTTTACTATAAAAATTATACAAAAAATAAAACTTTTAATGTGAATCAAGAATTATCGCTAGTAGATCCAAACTACTGTAAAAAAATAAATTTTATTTAGTTATAATTTTAATTTAAATATCTAGGGCCTATAAAGGACGTGGAAAATTACATGTTGGACGATGTTGAATTTGAAAATAAAACTGATAAAAAAGAAGCTGAATATATTATAAAAAAAGAATTAAAAGAAGATGATGTTACGGAAATAATTAACAAAACGTCACACAGTTTTATTGAAACTAAAATGTTAAATGACACGAATGAAATTAATATTGTAGAAAATGAAAAAGAGCTGGATGACGATATTAATTCTGAAATTAAAACGGATAAAAAAATGTCAGAAAGTGACAAAATAAGAGAAATTGAAGATGGTATAAAAAATGAAGCGATTGATGAAATGGAACAATCACCAGTGAATAACGAATCATTAAGAAATGAAGAAAGTTTCGAAAAAATTAATGATACAATGGAAGAATTTAAGACAAAAGAAAATGAACCAGAAGCGATAATTATCGAATCAAATGTAGAAATAAAGGAAAATAAGGGTTTCAAGAAGAAATTTTCAAATTATTCAAAAAAACAAACTGTTAAATTGAACGTTTCGTTTCAGAAAGAAGTGACTGTACAAAATGCAACAGAAAATTGTAAACTATAATTTTATATTGAGTTGATATTATTTTATATTAATTATAATTATTAGACAAATATCGAGAAATTCCGGGTGGACAGAGTGCTTTTTATTTGGATAAAATTAATATGAATCAGTTTGTTTCGTTGAATGTTAATTTTCTTAAAAATTTGGAAATGGACAAAGATTTTCACGTTTATGCGAGGTATATTAGGGAAGGTTATGTCGAAACATTGAACGAGCGTGAAAAAAGACTAAAAGAAGTATTATTAATTTAAATTAATTAAATGATAAAATAATATTTTATAAATATGTGTTTAAAATTGAAAATGTTTGGATAAAAAGTATTAAAAAATTTTCTCGAAATAAATGATCAAATGTGTTTAAAATTGAAAATGTTTGAATAAAAAGTATAAATTTCACGAAATAAATAACCAAATGTGTTTAATTTTGAAAATGTTTGAATAAAAAGTGTTTATCACATGACATTCTTACTATTTGTTAATGATTAATATCTATTATAGTTGTACGCTAATCAACTCTTTGAAAAGCAGAAAAATTTATGTAATCAAATTTTCGACAAAATTGACAATGATGGCTCTCGTTTAATAGAAACCAACTTTGTATTCAAGTTATTATACGATTACAAACAAGGATCTGAAATAGATGCAATTAATAAGGGTAATTATTAAAAAATATAAATTTTAAAATTAAAATTATAAATTTATAATGTTTAGCAATGATTGTTTTTGAAAAAAAGGAAAATATCAAAACCAATACGGTTCAAATGATAAATGAAGGATCATTTTTAAAATTGTTATGCGTAGTCGTTAAAACTCTACCTTACAGTCCGAATAGTTTTGAAAATGTGTTGGACTATTTGAACAGCTCTCTATCAGTAATAATTGACATTTAATATATTAAATAAATTAAAATATAATAAGATTTAATAAAATTTAACATAATTTAACAAAATTTAATAAGATTGATTACGCCGATACGATACGGGGAGAAACTAGAAAAAAGTGGATCAAAAAATTAAGCAACACATCAAAAGACTATAAACTAGATTCTCTGGATAAAGCTCTAAATACACTGTTCCAAATTATACTAAATGTAATTAATAAAAATTTAAAAAAAAATAAAAAAAATATAATTATATTTTGTTAGGATGGAGAAATTCACGGGAACGAAAAACACCTTAATGCTTTCGTAGCTCTATTAGAATCAAACGATATTAACCAAGTTATCGATAAAGGCAGATATTCGTTGAAATATGTGGCTTCAACTCTAGCAGATGCAGATGCATTAATTGGGAATAAGCTTTATGAAAATGAGAAATGTTTAAGGTATATTAAATTCATGTAAAAATTTACTAAGTAGAAATTATTTAGCTTTACGGCGTTGCAAATGAATGAACCAGTTCATGTTCCAAGTGTAAAATCTCATGGAGGAATCAAGCGATGGAAAAAGGTAAATAATTTATTTAATAGACTACATTTTTAAAAAATAATGTGAAAAAATTAATTTTATAATGTTAAATGTTTCAGTAGAATGATTTTACTCTGAATTTAAAAAATAATTTGTCATCAAGATGTTCTTTTGTTTTTTGTTTTTTATATTTTTTTAACTTCCAATATAGACTGGAGATGGCTCATTTATTGTTTTGCCCCTAAAAAGCGCCAACGGAAAAAATTTCGGAGTTTTAGGTATCGACACAATCGGAGACATTTCAAATTTCAAACATACAGTATTTGGCGTACATGAAATTATGTTTTATCAAGGACTATCGAAAAAATTCAGCAACGTTTATGACATGCTACATACAAGACAGAAATTAATAAATTTGTGCGAATGCAGTATCGATTGGATCTTTACACAGTTTGACATTGACCAAGCGACGATATTATATATAAAAAATGATAATGAAAATGATAACGAAACAGACAATTTCAGTTTAATTAAAATTGCCACTTTTGATAAAAAAGAAAATAAAATTTACGATAAAAATATCATAGAAAAAGACTTTTATACGTGTACCTATTTCACGGATAAAGAATCGGATTATATAAAAAAAGACATTTATCATCAACACATTTTCAAAAGTGTGTGTAATTCTCAATGCTGTACCAATATTCAAGATGATGAGTATCATGTTTATTTTCCTATAAGAGGTAATGACAAGAAGAGTAAAATAATTTTACATTTTACAAAGAGGAATAATGTGGATTATTTTAATTGTGAAAAAGTTCATTTTTCGTTTGTTAATACGATGGCATTGGTTCAATATATTGTGTATGACATGTTGGAGAATATGAATGTTGAGGGTTCAGACGGTAATTTTATAAAATTCTCATCACTTATTCAACAAAATTTTCATATTTTTCATATATTTACCAGTTTTAGATCAATTCTTATAATTTATTCAAGAAATTTTCACATTTTTCATAAATTTTCCAGTTTTATATCAATTCTAATAGTATCATACATTAAATCATCTAAAAAAACATGCTACTTTTTCATATATATTTATAGATGACGTTTTTCAAAATCTCGACGTGTTATTCTACCAATTTCTCCTCTTGGAATCACAAAAATTCTCTCAAAATGAATTTAAAAATTGGCGAATCGACCTAAGCAGATCGCTCAATACATCCAACATGGAATTAGAAAATTTTTATGACACTGAAAACGAATCAGATGACAAAAAAGACTCGATTATTTCTAAAGATTTAACAGTAGCTATTGATAACATTGTGGATAATCTTATTTCAGAAGCATACGTCGAAAGTAATGAAAAAATAAACAAAAATCCTCAAGATTTACAAATTGTGGTCAATAATATGGTTGATAATCTTATTTCAGAAGCGTATATAGAAAATGTGGAAAAAACAAAGAATCAAATTGATTCTAAATTGAAAAATCAAAAAAAATCAAACAATTCTCAATCGAATGAAAAATTGACCATTGTGGACCAATTTATAATTAGAGCTGTCTGTTTGATATTTTATGGAAAGGAAGATATCATGGACTTTATAACAGCTGTAAATAAAATTTACAAAATTTATATATTTTACAAAGTGAATTAAATTAATTCATTTTATTCTAGTGCACAACTGATAATTTGGAGTCGAAAATATCATCATTTTTACCACTAGACAGAAAAGCTTCCAAAATCCCGAAAGAAGTTTTAAAAATAAACATTAAAGGTTATTTAATTAATTTTTTAAAATATAATTTTAATAAAATTTTTTAGAAGCTAGAAATTTAATCAAAACACACGTTCTGAAACAAAACCAAACATGTCTTGTCAAATGGGCTCTAATCTATATGGAATTGTTATTGTGTAACAATTGACTTGATTTAATCAGTGCTGGATTCCAGTGAAACACTTGTTTAAAAAAGTGAAAAATAAAGTCTTAAATTTATAAAGAAATTCATTCAAAGGTTGTTTACAACTTGAAAATTCCACCTACTTTTTTTAAAATTAGTAATAAATTAACTTATTTATAAACTAATTTATAAATAATAAATGCAAATCATTTTTGAAACCATTTTACTTATTAATAAACGTTATTATTTCAATTTTTTCAATTTTACAATTTATTTTTACAATTTTTGACGTAAAGATGATAAAATTCCAAGTTTCTTTTTATTTCGTGCTTTGTCTATGTGTCAGCCAATGCAGTAAATATATTAAATATAAAATATAAATTAAATTAAAATTAAAGTTAATTTTTAAAAAAATATAATTTTAATTTAGTGGGTGCGTTAGTAGCGGATAATATAGTAGGCGGAAGTATAGAAAAGCGAAAGTTGATTGAATTGAAACGAATGCTATCAAGTCCTGTTGATATTGTAATTTATAAAAATATTTTTCTAATTTCTAATATAATAATAATAATTATTATTATTAATAAATTATAATACCTTTTATGATTAATTTATAGCCTACTAATTTAATGTGCATGGATTTATACACTCAGTGTCCGATATACAGCGAATATTGCGAAAAGGAAGATTTATTGCAGACAAGATGTCCAATTACATGTGAAACTTGTTGTAATTATTTTAAAAAAATTTCTAAAAATTATTTTTATAATATATTTTTCATTTTATTATCATGTTTTAAAGCTATATCGACGGCAAAGGAAATTTGCATGGCATTAAAAGAAATTGCTTTTTGTGACGACAAATCCGACTTTATGAAGGAACATTGTGGTAATGAATGCAATATATTGGTAACTATTCCTCCTACAACTGCGACATCCACTTTTGAAATAACTGATAGTACGACAGTAGGTAATCTTTTCTTTTTTTTAATGAAAGATTTATTTGAGTGATAATTTAATTCCACGTCAAAACGACAAATTTTAAACAAATCTGTAACTCGACTTTTTTTGATTCTTTACGATATACTTAAAAAATCACATTATTTAGGAGATACGGAACATTTTTTAGAAAATAAATTTATGAGTTTGAAAATCTGACAACCAAAATTATTTTCACTCTAGATTCTAGAGTATAGAAGGTCTAAGTTGTCCAAAATACTCTAATTAAAAAATTAAAAAATAGTTTGACAATATTACAACCTATTTAATACAAAAAAATTGTACTATTTTTATTAATTAACCACTAATTAACAGAAAAACTACAACTTCAAAAATGTGTTAGATAATTGGGTAAAAACTTTTGTATACTTTGATTGTATAATTTTAAACAACATGTCAAAAATTTAGGAGAGTATTATTATTATTTTAGAATTTACAGTGATGAAAAGCTTATTATAATAAGGGTTATATATAAGGGTTATATATAAGGGTTTAATTTTTTTTAAAATAATACAAAATTGATTCAGAATCATTTAATTTATAATTTTACCATAATGAGCATAATTAATTAACTAATAAAAAATAATAACCCTTGCAATTTTTAAAATATGTGATATATTAAACATTAGCTATTCAATGATATAAAAATGTTCAATAGTTTATATTATAAGAGATAATTAGTAATTAATTATAAAAAAATTATTTTAATTATTTTATAAATGTGAAACTAGAAACTCGTGTCAATGCTTTTCAATATATATTATTAACTGTAAGGGTTTTTAATTAAAAACTTTTATGTTTTTATATATCGTTAAAATAGTTTCACTATAACAACAAATATACCCCCAAAATGTTTGATTGTATAATTATATAAAATTTCATGAAAATACAAGATGGTCGCGTACATGCATTTGTAATTTTGATGTGGAACTAACCATTAAATTTAAATAAATAATTATTTATTATAATCCTAATTCTGTCAAATAGTTACTACTACTACGACAATTCCAACGTGTGTAGATATTGAACCGACCATTTGTGCCTCAAATAGCAACCTTTGCGATACAGATGCAATGGGATTTTATCTATTTGAAAAGTGTAAAGTTACATGCAATCATTGTGAGGGTAAGTAGATTTTAATATATTTAAAAATATTAAAATATTAAAATTTAAAAATTAAATTACAAATTGGATAATAAATATGTCAGTTTGATTTTTTTTCCATGTGAATTAATTACACAGACCAACACTAAAAAAACATTCTTTTGAAAAATATCCTATAAATATTCACATTGAACAGACAATTATTAAATATTACCTTGTTACGCTCAGTACTTTTTGAGGTATTTTATTGACTCAGTGCGGCCAATAAGAATAGAGTATATAGAGAATATAGAATACATTTCAAAAAAGTTAGATTATAAATGTAACTATAGAACATAACACAATTAAAGTTTTTTAATCATAAAATTGTAAAATGGTTTAAAAATAAATTTTTCTTCGTTTGTCAAATTTATTTATACGGCATAAAAAAGAAATTCAATTTTACAGATATTTTAAATAATTTTAAATATGTTTAAAATTAATAATCTCTAAATAAAATTTATTTTAAAAAAAATTATAGATTTTCTGTAGTATCTTAGTTTTATAGCTCTAGTTCTACGAAACCGCGGACTTTTGTTGTATCATGTAAACCGTTTTGTGATCAGTGAACTTGGCCAGATACAATAACGTTTTAGTTTTACAGAATGTCGGCCATTTGTAAAAGAGATATATATTTTAAGAGTGTCCCTTAAAAATTTTCTTTCTTGATTATTTCCTGATTTTACATAAAAAACTACCGTTTTTAATCAACGTTGTTATGGAACTCTTGGATCTTTGAAATGCCGGATAAATAAAATTTTTTTCTGCTTCTAACGTATATACATATTAGAATGTCGAAAATGAAAAGTATACAAAAAAATATATTATAATTCTTCATTCAAAGTGCTGCATGTACTTTGAAGTTTATATTTTAGTGACCTATTGATTATAATAATAATTATGATATTTTTTTTTGTTCGCTAGGTATAACAAACCTTTTTGATAACTGCTCTTTCAATTGTTGACTTCGAACTCGAGTATATTCATTAAGAGCTTCTTCAATATCTTCATCAGACACGCTGTTATCACCCTAAATAAAAAAATTATTTATGAATTAAAATGTATCACATAATTGGTCGATAGAGATACTTGTTTTAGTATTTTTTCCTTGTTTTTTTCGTCCTGTTTTCTGTTGTGATTTTCAATCGTATTAAAAGTTTTGAAATCAGACAAAACTCCTTTCGGACCTGTATTGGCGGAAACGTAATATTTACCACCTTTGTGTAGTTTTCTTTTGTTTAATTTAGGTTGTTGATTCTTTTCTTCTTGGCTGTTATCGGACTTTTCTCCATCGGCGCATTCTCCTCTTTCATTTTCATCTTCACTACTACTGCAAAAATAGTTTGTCTTCTCTCCCATCAACTTATCGTCGAAATTTAACGACATTTTATTAATTTTATAATTTTAATAATTTTCTGTATCAACAGTGTTGATTCAACACAGACGTCAAAATGTAGTAAACGGCCCAAATAAAACAATCTTTATTAATCGATAATTTACTATGGAAACTATTTCTTCAACATGTTGTAGATATACCAACAAATATCTGGATATATTATTGGGCTCAATAAAATCTCAATATCAGACTTGATACAAGTAACAAGTTAATAACATCAAAGTCTTGGATTGTAAGACATGTTTGACATTTATAATTTTAAATTCTTGTAAAATATTACAAGACAATTTGTTCTAAATATTTTTTAAATATCGGGAAATAGGGTGGTATAATTAATTTCAATTATAATAATTATCTACAAATTCAAATTTTAAAATGTTGGGGCCATCGTCTTTAGTTTTCCGTAGATTTTTGATGATGGTGTTCCTGGTATAAAAAATTATAAAATGCAAAAATTGTGGCATTATCGAAATGATTTTAGTAATCGTTAAATTAAAAAAATACACCACAAAAAGAATAATTTAAGTTAAATTTTAACTACGATAAATATTACCCATTATCAAGTTTGATATTGTACGTCTTGCCGTCGCAATATTTGCAAACGATCCGAGAATATGAATTTTGCTAAAATACATTTATAATTTATAAATTATAAATAACATTTTATAAATTTTCTAAAAATTAAATTACGTATCTGCCAATATTATACGAGTTCTGGTGCTATTTTCAATAGCATAGCGAGTTCTTCCATTTTTTCCTGCAATTCTACCAATACAACGAGATAGATGGTCTCCCTTTAATATTTTTACTAGATAATAAACGTAAATTAAACAATTTTATACGACTCACCATCATGAATACAAAAACTCTCAACATACATGTCATCCAGCCTTAAAATGGCCAAGGCATCTTGAACAGAAAAGCCTAAAATGAAAGCAGTAACGAAATCATTTGCTTTTTGTAAATGCCCGGCGTTTGTAGTTTCTTCAGAAGTCTTTAAAATCATTAAATATTTTAAATATTATTAAAAAAAATTAAAATTAAAATAAAAAATAAAAAAACCCTCAGTTCGACATGTCTATTTTTCAAATTAAACCGCACTTGCAATTTCAAATGTTCAACAATGGGGTTGTATATTTTAGTCCAGTTTTCTTTCAATGGTGTGTATCGATTTGGAGGAACGATAATGCTTCTTCCTTCTGAATTTGACAAGAAAGTTTTCTTTCGGTTTCTGTTCTTTTTAAATGTTGTTTTTTTAGTTTTTCTTTTAATTACTTCAAGGAAATCAGACATTTTAAATGTTGATATATTTGGAATAACAAAAGCAACGTTTCAAAATTGTGCACGTGACAATTATGGAATATAAAGTAACTTTATTCAGTAACTATAGAGATTATTTATTTTGAACAAATTTAAAATTAAAAAATTTTTTTTAAAATATAGACTAATGAATCGATGTGCTGGTATCTTTTTGAAAAAAATGTTCAACAAACACAACCTCAGTTATAAAGGTAACTTAAACAACGCAGTTTATGAAAAATTGAGTATTTTGTTAGATCGTTGCTTTGTTCGGTTTAGAACTCGATTATCAAAGCTACAAAAACGTCTATCAGATCCAGAAGAGGCTGGTTTATTCAATTTTATTAGTTCTTCAAGATTGGAAAACGGTTTAAAGTTAAAAATACCAGATTTTAATTCTACAGATGAATGTTTGGACAATATTCCTTACATTTTACAGCAAGAATTGGATGGGCATGGAAAATTGGGTAATTTAATTTTAAATTTTAAATTTTAATAAAAAATGTAGTGTATTTTGAGACTTATGGGTGTCAAATGAACGACAGTGATACAGAAGTTGCCTGGTCCATTTTAAAAGCATATGGGTACAAAAGAGTCATGAAACCAGACTTTGTAAGTATTTTAAAATTTAAATGCAATTTTTTTACATTTTTAAGTGTGATATTGCTCTATTGATGACATGTGCGGTCCGAGAAGGAGCTGAATCTACAGTTTACAAAAAATTAAAGCAGCTTAAAGCTTTCAAAAAAAGGAGAATGACTTATCCTGAAAAACCTCCTTATAAAATTGCTCTATTGGGTTGTATGGCGGAAAGACTGAAGTCAAAACTTCTGGACTATTCAGACGGGGTTGTAGATATTGTATGTGGTCCAGATGCTTTGAGGTGATTATAAAATGTGTAAATTTGTATAAAAGTTCATTATTTTTAGGGATTTGCCAATTCTCATTAGTTCAGTTTATGGAAGTTCAAATAACGCTGGTTTTTTTATTTTTTAAAAATTTTTTGTAAAATTATTTTTTTTTAAATTAAAAAATTAAGTCAATGTAACACTATCTCTCGAAGAAACATATTCAGATATCGTTCCAGTTAGATTGGATGAAAAACGAAAAACTGCATACATGTATGTAGAATATTTTTTTTATTTTTTTTAATATTTAGTTGTGATTTTTAAATTATTTTAAATTATTTTTTATATAGATCAATCATGAGAGGTTGTGATAACATGTGCACTTATTGTATCATGTAATTTTTAAAATTAATTTAAAAAATGTTATAACATTTTTGTAAATATATATTTTTTTAGACCGTTTACTCGTGGCCGTGAAAGAAGTAGGCCTATTAAAACCATTTTAAAAGAAGCAAATAACTTGATAGAGCAAGTATATATTTTATTCTTTATTTTTTTAAATGTATGTTTAATAATATTGCTTATCAGATAATTGTCTTATCCTTTTAGGGTGTTAAAGAAATTGTTTTGGTTGGTCAGAATGTCAATAGCTATCGTGATTTGACTGGTAAGATAATTATTTTATTTTTTATTTTTGTATGAAATTTACAGAAATTGTACATTGCAATACGACAAATAGCGAAGGCTTTTCTACAGTTTATAGAAACCGGAGAGATGGCTTACGTTTCGATACATTATTGGATGAAATTTCACAATTAAGTCCAGAAGTGAGGATTCGATTTACTGCTCCACATCCCAAAGATTTTCCAGATTCAGTAACTTATAAAAAATATCTATTAATTTAATATATATTTATGTATTTTTTAGTTTATACAAGTAATGAAAGACAGGCATAATATATGCAATCAAATACACATTCCTGCACAAAGTGGGTCTTCTGATGTTTTAAAAACCATGAACAGGGGATACACAAGAGATGCTTATTTAAATTTAATTGACAAGCTAAAGAGTAACATTAAAGGTGAGTTGTTTATTTTTTAAAAATAATGATTTTTAAACAATTTTATTTGTATTTTTTGTTTAATTTTTCATATTATTTACAATTTTATCCAGTTTTCAATGCTTTTTTATATTTTTATTTAATTTTTTTCACATTTTAGACAATTTTATACCAGTTTTTGAAGTATTTTTGTATTTGTGTTTAATTTTTCACATTTTTGACAATTTTATCACAGTTTTAAATTCTTTTTTATATTTTTATTTAATTTTTTTCACATTTTAGACAATTTTATCAGTTTTAGATGCTTCTTGGTATTTTTCGTTTAATTTGTCACATTATTTACAATTTTATCCAGTTTTTAATGCTTTTTTATATTTTTTACTGAAAGTGGAATTTGTATCATACAAAAGTATAATTAGCGAATTATCTACTTGGTCCTCTAGTCACATATACATAATTTAAACATTTTCCTAATTTTTTTTATAGGAGTAGTGTTATCTAGTGACTTTATAGCTGGGTTTTGCCATGAGACGGAAGAAAATCACAAAGAAACGATGCAGCTTTTGAAAAATGTGAGATATAACCACATTTACGTTTTTCCTTATAGTATGAGACAGGTAATATTATAATTATAATAATAATAATAAATTAATAATTATCATAATAATAAAAAATTTTCAATTAAAACGACTTTTAAAATTTTAAACAAATTTAGAAAACAAGGGCACATTACAGACTAACAGACAATGTTCCATTAGAAACAAAAAAACGAAGGCACATGGAGTTGGCAAATTTATACAGAGAAATAGCGTTGGAGGATCACTCAAAAAATATCGGAACCACACAGCTTATAATGTTGGAAGATGTAACTTAAAATAATTAAATATATTAAATAATATTATAATTGTTAATGAATTATTATTAAAAGGTTGGAAAACGATCAGATGATACTTTTTATGGTGCTACTGAAGGAGGAGTTCGAACTATAATTCAAAATAACATTGAAATTTATGATGAATCATTTATAAAAATGAATGACACTAATAAACTTGATTATAAAGTATATCCAAAACCCGGAGACTACATAGCAGTTGAAGTGATTTAAATTAATTCAAATAAATTCAAATTAATTGTTTTAAATTTATTTTATAGATTACCGGTGCAACTTCCCAAACATATACGGCCAAGCCTTTATACAAAACCACCCTTAAAGAATTTCATTGTAGACAATTGTAGACATTAGTAGACAGTAATTATTAATTTTTTTCAATGGAAAATTATATTTTTTATAAATTTATATCTATGTATTTAAAATTAACTTTAATAGTTACTTTGTATGTTTTCTATATCGCCTAACGTTTTTCTCATGGCTGATTCTGTGGTTGTCCAAAAGACTGTCAGTCTGTATGTTTAATTGTTCGATATTCAAAAGAAAATTGAACAATTCACAATTGCAGTACTTGTCAATTACCTCATGTTTAAAAGTGTTATTGTACATTTTTCCTTGATTTGTCAAGTTGTTAACAATTTTTGTAATGGATCCATCTGTATCAAGATTCGTATCAATAATGTCATGAATTGTACGTGGTGATGATTGAGATTTGGAAAATAACTCACAGTAATTGTCCAGCAAAAACTTTATCCTATCATATCTTTTGAAAGTTGAACGTAAAACGTCGTGGTTGTGAATGCACGGGGTTTTTTCCATTCTACATTTTGACAAAATTATTCTGTTGTATTTTTCGCACATATTGAAGCGCTTAAAATCTGACAAAGTCTGTTTCATATTGTAATCAAAAATCTTGTGACAGTCACTGTAACTAGCGTCGTTATAAATGCTTAATGGATTCCCCTCAACAAGTCTTTTTTCTTTGTAAATTTCAAATTTGTGTTTTATAATTCGTTTTTCCGTGTCTTGGTCTATTACGCAAAATTTGACGTTATTAATTTTGTCAATTTGTGAGTATTTTTTAAAATTGTATTTTTTTCGAGGATACATATCGGCGTCTTGTTTTGGTGTGCTGTAAATGGTACGATATGCACTTTCATCATAACCAGTGTTTTTAATTTCACTGAATTTTGTTTTGTATGAAAATGGTCTAGTAGTAGAAGAAGAATATATTGTTTTTTCGTTTTTATTTTTGTTTATTCTGTCAGATATTTTGTATTGTTTTCGTTGTATAATTCGAGGATATTTGTATAAATTTTCTTTTAAGGGGAAATGTGTTATTTTTGTCGAGTTGAGATGTCGAGTTGTATCAAAAATGTAGTCTTTTGGAAACTTTGGTTTTGGAGTTTCTAAATTAATGTTTTTTAAAACTTAAAGTTTTTAAAAGAATAGTGTTTTTTTAAAACATTTTTTTATGAAAACGTGTAGTACTTTAAAAAAATTAGAGAATATATTACACTAAAAATTAAATTTTCGCGTTTAAAATGTAATTAATACCTTTCAAAATAATTGGAAGTGTTTTAAATGAAACTTGCTTTCTTTTTAATAATATATTGTCATGATCGATATTCGATTCTGCAGTTTTTATAGACCCATTATCAAGTGAGGAATATAGCATGTTTTGTAAAGTAATATGAGCAAGTTTGGATGTTTTGTGAATGCCATTTTCACTTTTATAATCGAGAATTTTGTAATGCGAAGGATATTCATTATAATCTGTTAACGGACATGTAGTTTCTTGTGACGGCTTTAAAGACGAGTATGTTTCCATTGTACTAAATTTTACATTGTATGTATCAGAATCTGATGCGATATTGTCAACTTCAGGTGTTTCATAATGTGGAGAATATATGGATGTATTTATGGACAGATTTGTTGTTTGTTCTGAGGGTTTTAAGGAAGAGCACATATCTGAACAATTTTCATATTTCATTTTACTTTCACTTTTACGTGTTTCAACAGTTAAACGACTCTCGGAAGAGTTTATAGGCGGGTATGTCTTTTGGGATAGGTTTAGGGACGAATTTTTATCTTTATAGTCCAAATTAGACAATGAATGGTCGCTTTTATTTTCAACTATAGGTGTATCATAATGCGGAGTCGACGTTGATGCGTCTATACAAAGTTTGGTTTCTTGTAAACTATCTGAAGGCATTATCGACGAGTCTATGGAAGGATATAATAGCTGCTCTGATGGTTTTAACGGTGTATTAATCGTATCCAAATTCTCATCATTGAACGTGTCATTTTCATTATCGGTGTTACTTGAATCGTCGCTTTCTGGAAGTTTTTCTAAATTTTCATAGCTCTCATTGCTACTATTGAGAGACAATGATCTGTTTTGTATTGAAGATGCAACCTTTTCATGTTCACTACATGATTCTAGGCTGTAAACATCTCCTTGAGTAATTTCTCTGTCGTTATAATCCATCGATGAAAGACTTTCTTCGCTAACACTGAATAATTCACCCGACATGCCTTCTATATTTGAGTACTCATCAACATTACACTGTGAAATGTTTAAATGTTGTGCTTCAGGCACATCAACGTCCATGGTTAGTTTTTCTGGTTCTTTTTTTTCGTGTAGAGGATGTAAAGTTTTTTCGTTAATGGATGCAACACTTTTATTACCATTCGATTCATCTGTATCGTTGTAAAAATTAACATCTCGATCAATATTGGAAGAATTGGGTGCATCTGTATCAGAAAAGGACTCATCCAGCGTATCCCTAGAAAGGCTGGCTTTTTCATTAATCTCTGGAAATGTTGTATTCTTCAAAAAAAACTTTTTCAAGTCTATAGATGGTAATTCCAAAGATTGTTGTTGTGTTATTATAGTAGGTAATTTTTTAAATTGTTTTATTTCATTCATACTTTTCATTGTATTCCCATCTGTGAGTTCTAATGTATCGTCGCAGTCATTATAAAACTGAAACGTTTCATTAGTTTTTGATAAACTCGAGTTGGTTGTTTTTTCTATAGAACAATTTTCCAATTTTAAACTATCAGGAGAAAGTGTACTTTTCGAAAAGTCAATAGTAGGTAATACTAGTGATTCTTGTGTAACTATTACGGGTAATTTTTTAGTTTCTTGACTGTATTTGACAATGTTTGAATTTGCTTTATAGTGGGTGTCTGAATTGATGCTCGGTACCAACGATGGGCTATTACTTGGCTCCATATGAACATTAAAATATATACTTACGTTACAGTCTTGCGGTAAATTTGGAGGATTATTTTCAGGGGTATCCTTCTCTTGTGTACATTTTTCAATGAGTTTATGTGGTAAGTAATTTTCAAAATCATCACTCTCGAGAGTCATCTCCTTATGTTTATAAATCAGTGGTTTCAAGTTTTCAGAAAGTGAATTTTCAGATTGTTCCAAAGATGAATTGAGAACCATATTTGATTCATCAATTTCTAAATGTCCAGGATTCTTTTGTTGATATCCACTTTTTGAAATAATCTCATCGTTATAAAAAGGTATAGTTTCGTCATTTAATGAAATGTTGCAACTTGACACGGGAGGTGTATTTATGTTGTTATTTTTTATCAGTTTGGAAACTTTTGAATCATTATCAATCTTTTCAATCTTTTCTAGGGTGTTTTGGATGCTTTTCTTTTCGTCAAGATATATCGAGATTGATTCCAGTTTTTTTAAAACTTTTTTATTTTCAAGTTTCTGTGTATTTTTTTTCTGAAGGAGTATAATTTCATTGTGGATTTTTTCATTTGGAAAATGTTCATTTTCTGAAATTTCTTCATTTTGCATGTTTTCTTTTTCGAAACTACTTTTGTTTGGAGAATTTTTATTATCAATTTCTTTATTTTCCCAGTTATTTTTAACCTTCAAGTTAAATTCAACATTTTCAATTATGTTGTAAATAGGTTTGTCTTGATGATAGAATTTTTCATTTTCATCCAACTTTGATAAATTTTTATTTGTAGGCATTTTTGAGATTTTTTCAATATTTTTATTTTCTTCAATTTTATCGTCACTTTCTGATATATCTTTATTTTCTGGTCCTTTCTCAAAAACGTTATTAATCGATTTAGAGATTTCTTCATTTTTTAATGATATAACCTTTTCTACTTTATTTACCTCATCGTCTATTATATTTTTATTAACTTGATCATTCATATTAAAATTATTGTCGTCTTTTTTAGCCGGTATAGTTTTATACTGATCCGAGAATCCATCAATTAATTCTACTTGTTCAATGTTGTGTCCACTGGAAGGTGAAATGCCTCGTGTAGAATAACTGTGCATATTTTCTTCTATTACAGAGACGTTACATTCTGAAATCTGGGACGATGAACTATTTTTACTTTCACTTTTCTTATCTAAAAAATAATTTAATTTAAATTTTAAATAATTTATAAGTTTTCAAAATATTTACTCATTTCCCGTGTCTCTGTTGTCCTTGAAATTAATTTTCTATATTCGTCGTAAATGTCAACATTTTTTCCTTCCTTGATGGACTGATACAAGTCAAAAGATTCGTTTACGTTAGGCTGTATATTGGATGATGTAGTATCATTTTTATCATCGTTGTGGTCTTTTTCGTAGCTTCCTTCCTCATTGATTGAAACTATATTATTTTTAAATTCTATTTCTTGTAAAAAAGGTTTTGAAATATCATTGTTTTTTTCCACGCCTTTATTATTCTCATCTTGCATTTTTAAATTATCTGTACTATAATTATCTTTTAAAGTTGATTCAGTCTTGGGATTCGTTGTGGTACAACTTGTACCCCAATTTCCCTCCAATTTTTCAACTTTAAACAGTTGTTTTGTTTCAACATAATTAGTTTTATTCAAGTCTTTTATATCATAAATTTCTTTACTAGAACATGTCTTGTCAGAATTTGCCATTTCCACGTGTTTGTTTTTTTCTTCTTTGCAACTTGTTCTCATATTTATGCCACACGAATTTCTCTGTGAATCGTTTGCATCCCATTTAAAATATATACCATTGCTCAAAACTCCCTCACTTCCACTAGATTGTAAATCCACTTTAAATTCATTAATGTTTTTGTATTCTGGAATTATTGGTTTTTCGGGTATGCTAAATATTTAAAAAATTGATAAATTGATATATTTATAAATTTTTTTAAAATAGCGTTTTTACCAGTTTTTTTTAATAATCGCTTCTGTGTAATCCTTTAATTGATGACTTTCTGTAATCTCAAGTTGATATTTTTCAGTGTTTACATCATCTAATTGTCAATTATGATTTTATAATCACTTTAAGTTAATTTTTAAAATGAATCATTATGTTTTTTAATTAATTCTTTCATTTTTAAAATATTTTAGACATTATTATGAATTTTTTTATAAATTATATTACCCTCTTTTTCTTTTACATTAGCTACATCATCGTTCAAAGTCCAGTTTTTCTTTCCATCGACATTTTCCCGAATTACGTTATCTTTAGTTATATTTTCACACTCCTCCCCATCTTTCTTCTTTGAATCACATGAAGATTCACTATCATATCTAATAGTCTGTATAATACCGTCACTTGCATTACTATTGCAACTTGAAGGAGAAATGGACCTACCACTAGTTTCAACATTGTCGTTATTATTATTCAGTTGGAATTTTTTTTGAATTGGGTTAATTTCAAAACTCGAACAAGCAATTATGATTGGTTCTCCCAATGTAGTTTTTTTATTATTGCTTTCATACTCATTTATCAATTTTAAACAGGCAGTAGAAGTAACTTTGACGTCTTGGACAGTTTCTATATCGATTTTTGAAGCTACATTTTCATCTACGCATGTAGAATTAAACTTGGAAGCTGAAGAGACGAATGATTCGTCCAATCGTAAAGAATTGCTCGCAACATTCACCCCACTCTCTGATTGAATATCTGTACTAGAAGCTGTTGGCTTTGTTTTCTTTTGGGAGTCTATATCATATAGTGATGCGTCAATGGCTGGATGAATGTAAGAATAATCATTCGATTCGTTATTATTAGGGAACCACATATTCTCTTGGCTTTTTAAAATTGATACTGATATTGTAGATAAACTGTCTGATTTATTTGACAATGGTGAATCTTTTTCGCAATGATCAGTGATATTATTCACCTGGCAAAATTTTTTCTTGTAAAATTCAGACTCAAACTCTTTTTTGTCTACTTTACATTGAATAAATTTATTGCCCCCTTGCATTATCTGCGTCTTTGAGTTTAGGCGTGTTTTTATGTCGCATGATATGATTGTACGATTATTTTGTACAGGTGTATTTTGCTGCATTAGGTAATTTTTACTATTTTTGTAATTTTTGTTTGGCCAAGCACAATCTCGAGAAATATTCTTTTTGTGTCTGTTGGTGCAATTGCCAGCAAAATTCAAGAGAGTAGCTGTTTTCTTTATATTCTTAATTTCCATATTTTGGTCTTTATAAAATGCAACACTTTTTATTGTTTCTGGATTTTTTTTAAAAGGTTTTTGTATAGGACATTTATGCTCCAAATCACAAGTGGTATTGGATTGTTGCGTATTGTTTTGAGGGTTTATGAATACATGGCGTTTACCAGAAAAATAAATTTTGTGCTGTGCACTAAAACCTGAAGAGTAGGATTCCTGTGTATTAATTTGTTGTATAGAGTTTTTGACTGCCTTGTTGGTATTTTGATTGACTTTTTTGTCAACAAACAACCTTTTTATGGAACATAATTTATTGATACTCGTTACTAATTTGTTTTCATTTTTTGCCTCGTATTTTTTATACAATTTTTTTAAAGTTTTCAGTTTTAGTTTTTCATTATCTGTTGTTGGTACAGTCTTGCGGCTTATTATCAAATTATCCAGTTTTTTATTGTTTTTGGAAGATTTGGGTAGTTTTATAGGAATTTTGCTGTGTTAAAATTTTTAAAAATACACATTTTATATATTTTTTAACATAAATATTTTTTATTTAAAAAAATTAAAAAAACCTTCCATTCTCCACAAATATTCCATCATTTTTCTGCATACGACAATGATCACATTCTACAGTTTCTAAAAATTATATTAATTTAAAATAAATTATTTTTGTTACCTTCACACCTCTTTTTTTTAGTGAAAATGCCCCTAAACATTAAAAACTGGCTTTAAAAAATAAAAAATTTCTTTATTAAAAAATAAAAATTATTTTCAAATCACATACATAAATCTGTGTAGCCAATTATACCCTCGATCGATGACGTTAAAATTGTTTAAAATTAGGATAATTAGAATCCACTTGGGGACAACACATTTGAACTCAATACCCATAATAAATTATATTGGTATAAAGTATCTATCAGCCCATGTCCAGTATCGAAAAATTATTTAGATTGATCAATTGGTTTAAATTTTACCATTATCGATTTAAAAAAAATATTTTGAACGCAGCTGCTTAAATTATAATTTATTTTTTTAATTTATTTACAAATAAAATTCAAATTATCATAAAATTATTATATTAAAATTCTTGACACCACAGTTGTGTTTAGAAACACACTCGAGTGTCATTGAGAATGTCAGCACATCTCATGAGCTCAAGGATATTATAATTTATAATTTATATAATTTTATCAAATTTTTATTTTTTAGTTAACGACGTTAACTTAACGTAAATTTAAAATTTCTAAAAAGTATTTATAAAATTATTATATTAATTTCTGACCTATGACATTACAACATTGTTTACAAGAGCGAATGGTAATGTCATAATTGAAATTTAGAATGTTGCTGTCTGTCAAAATATGATAATGTTGTTAATCTTTTGTTACGAGCAGTATTAAAAAGTATAAATATAACATGATAATTCAACTCGAGGACATTACATTTTGGGGTCATGAGCAAAAAGTAGATATCCTATTGTTTATTATTGAATAGTATAATTATATAAGGTATGATTTTGGGATAATACCGGAAATAAATAATTGATCAGTTCTAAAAATATTTTCAATGACCCAACTTTGACTTTGAGTAAATTGATTTTTATTCTGTAAATCCTATTAGACAATCCGATAATAATTTAATTGATAAGCTCGCTTATTGTAAATCCGATTTTCGCGCACTTTTTTTTCGGTTTTGGGAGAATTAAAACGTCATTTTTCGAGATTGAAGGTGGTCTTTTAGGTGCTTTGTAAAATTGATTCAATTGATGATTCATACGTTGAAGTTTTTGAAGGTTGTAGTTTGTGTCGAAATTGTTGCAATTTTTTGACTTTTCCTCGACTAAATTGCATTTCATGTTATCGGTGGATAATTGGGAAATTTGAGAACTAAACTGATCCGTTTTTGAGGAATCGATAGTTTGTTTTTTGAGAGAATCTACACTTTTACAAGTGTCGTTTTCTGCGAGTTCAAAATTTCCAATTTCGTGGGATATAGAATCATCAGAAATGCTGTTTGTAGGGGAGGTGGTAGGGTTTGAAGTGTATCTAAATAATTAATTAATTAGATTTAAATTGTCAAATTGTTACAAATTTCTACACTTAATTTTGCAAAAACTTTCAAGTGCAACGCAAATGCGATTTTTCAATGATGCTACCTGGTGTATCAAATTGGCGCGTTTGTATTGCGTTTGGTTGTCAAACAAATTGATAAAAATGTAACTGCGTTGCATCACAATGCATAGCAATGTATCGAGATATGAAGGCGCAAATTTACCAGGAAGCATTAATTATCGACCAAACTTTTTTATACATTTTATCATTTTTAAAAAAAATTATATTAAATTAAATTTATAATAACTCGTTTTAATGATTTTGTAAATTGATAAGATTGCAGTTGGCTGGTAAGAATATTAATTAACTATATTTGTAACAAACATTTAATAAATTTTATTAAAAAATTGTTCATTTATTTTATCAACATCCCGCAAAACGTCGATTATATTTTCAATTTCAAAATTTCAAAAAGTTCTCAAAGATGCATCTAATTTAGATTGTAAATGAGATTATACTTATAATGCTGAAGCGTTTGTCAGTGCCAACTTAATGCTTTAAAATGTCATGTATGCAACTTGACAATAGCTGTACGAAAAAGTAATGTTAATGACTTTATAAATTGTCACAATTTTCACATTTTTTGACTGTATTAGCGGAAAAATTAGAATTAAACATTCAAGATTTTTTTATATTGTTATTTTCTCACTTGAAAATTTCAAGTTGAAATACAATATTATGGCATTCTAGTACATTATAGGATATACTAGAATAAGGGTGTACATCTGTGGAAAAATTCATAAACGCACTATTATATCCTTAGTATAACATTTCCGGTAATTTACCAATTTCTAATACTCTTATTTGACAGCGCGTAAACATTTATACAAAAAAAATTTTAATGTCATCAATAACGTACATGTACATTATACAATATACAATGTACATTCGTCACGGCATTTTATTATTTTTTAAAATCAAATTTTAAAAAAGTTGGCCGTTTATCAATACTTGAATACTTTTGTGTCAATTTTTTGATTAATATCTTTCCACGTGTCATAATAATATTGATAAATGCTTCATTATACTATTTTAATTTTAAAACAAGAATCTTCTTTACTAATTAAACACTAGTCTTAAAACACTTAAATTTCCTTAATGTTTAATCCAAACAGGATTTATAAAGTGCCACATTGAAACATGATGTGTATTTCAATTAAAATTTTAAGCTATGTAATAAAATACGTTAATTACAATTATAGATATTAATAATTTAATAATTAGAATTTCACTAATGAAATAATTATGATATTTCCAACATTTCATGCGAAAATCACAAGGTTTAAATGTAACCTTTATTTAACTTGAATAATAATGATAATTATTTATCAAAAGTTTAGATATTTCATTTAAAAAATTAATGGCGTGAAAAGTTTTTAGTGCCAAATTTAGTAACGGTTATATAATTACAATAAATAGTGGTGTAATTATTACACTAAGTATTCAATTTACAAAAATTAGTCTTGTAGAATTTCAACCCACAAAAATCAATCAAGCAGCACTAACTGACCATATTCCAAGATTACAACATTACTTGTAAAACATTATATAAGACTCACGCTGGTTTTACTTTAGTTTGCCGGTAAAACTGATAAAACAGTGAAAATTCAGCGATAATAAATGGCGCGTAAAATAATGTTGAAAAAATTTCATTCATATTGCAAAGTTTGTATGAAAATGCTGGCTTCCTGTGATTTTTATCAGGATAATATATACTTTTATTATTATTTATATCTTGCAATATAGCATGAAATTAGTACTGTATTACCGTTGGTCATTGAAACTATACGATTCATTAAATCACATAAACTAAAGCCATATTGTCCATTAACATGCAATTGTTCACTTGTTGAATAAACTTTGTTATTGCAATTATCGATAATCACTACTCGAGTATAATTACATTTATGACGTTCGTTCAAAGTATTAATTAATAATTATTTGAATCACGCACATGTACGCCTCTTGTAAATTGTACAAATTGCCATTATAGTAAACAAAAGAATGAAATTTTAACAATAAATTGAAATAAATGTTAATTAATTTTACGTTTAAGAATTCCTGACGAGAACCGTAATTAATTAGTATGGATTTCTTAAAGCGGAATGAAAATTTGATTTTTTCACACCTTTTAAAAGCATTTGCTTCATTTCATATGGTAATTCACTAGGATTGAATATCAGATGTTGCGATATCATAGCTCATATATATAACTGATATTACTTGTAATAATAATTTGTCAAATTTTAACAAATTTTAACAAATAAAAGCTTTTAAAAATATTTACAAAAAATTACCTATGTTTTGCAGCTGCGGCTCTATCTCGTTGTCTGCGGTTCTAAAAAAAGTTATATTAATAATTTATAAAAATAATGTTACTTTGAACCAATTTCCAACTTGAGTAGAATTGAGTCCTGTAAGTTTAGCCAACTCGTTCTTTTTTCTGGGATTTGGATACGGATCTTCAATATACCTAATTGAAATTTAAAAATTAAAAATTAACTCCTTACCATTTTCTCAATATTGTCCTTGTCCTCTCTTTAAAACAATGAGATCTCTGTTCTCCGTCCCAAACGGTCCTCGGTAAAGGAAATTTTTTCCTAACTCTATATTTATCTACTGGTCCCAATGGTCTTCCCCTTTGTCGCTCAGCATCCATATAATGAGCCTCCAACCACAAAATTTGCAATTTTTGGTGAGAAACTCTGCTGAATCTTTTCAATTGTATAATTTTGTACATTAGTTCATACTCCCCTAAATGAAAGGCCACGAGAGCTCGCGCCCTCAAAATAACCTCGTTTGAAACCAAGTCGTTTAACCATTGCTTGTATTCTTTGGTAAAATTGTCTTTTTCAACGTTAATACTTGTAGACACTTCTTTCTCTTCCTTAAAAGCTTTTACAACCTCTGTCGCATAATCGATAGGTAAAGACCATAAAAACCGAGTGAGTCTCATAACATCTCCACAATCTTCCAAAACTTGACAAACGTTTGAAATTTGCTGTATGGTAAATGACTGATAGATGGAAAAATAATTTGTTTCGTTATTTATCGGCTGTTTGGGCAACTTCTGCAAAAGTGAAATATCTGGCCCAGAATTGACTCCAGGTGTAACAAAATTGAAATTATTATTGAAATTATTATTCAAATTTTGACAAAAGGGTCCGTTTTCTTGCTGACCATTTTGTAAAAAGAGGAAATTGTTTTTATTATGGTCATACATCATTCGCAAATAATACTCATAATCTGAAAAATTCTGATGAGACATGATGATGAATTATTTCTAAAAACTTTTTTCCTCAGACGACAAAATTGAAACCATTTATAATATGTGGCTTAGATAATGACAGTTTTGGTGGTTTAGGTCATTACAAGTAAAATTTACACCACTAAATGTGATTATAAGGAGCTTATGTTTCAATTACAACTTTTAAAATACACTACTATCAATAATATTACACATTATGTATAAATCATATTGGTTAAAGATCATTGTTTTATTAAAGGGGCGGGGTAATGGAAAATACATACAGAGAGTGCATTATATACATTTTAAGATACTATGAATTACATGGATCGTAATAGAGTCTTTGTTGGTTAAAAATACACAATCTGTGGAAAATATCACTGAATTATTCACTTTGCCACATTATTATACTATTTTCTTGCTGATATAATATATTTTAATGTATCAAGATTTAAAAATTTTATAACTTGTGTACAAACGATATTATTATGAATTATGTGATTAATTAATTTAAATTATAATTATTTTAAGTTTATAAAAATCCTCCAAATTCTAATTATTGATAATAATTTATATCGCGTGCGGATGAGTGCAGTTATTAAATTAGTTGACAGATAATAATGCGTAATTATTATTTAGAAATACTAAGAATTATTCTTAATAACTATTATAGAAAACCACTTGATAATGTGGTCAGATTTTCATTCAAGTGTTGCAATACACGATTATTAATATTATAATTTTATTCCCCATTTCACATTTATAAAAATTTATAAATTTTATAATTAACCCCTCAACGAGTGAATCATAACATTGATGATGGCTCTGCCATTATTCAAAGAAAATACCACAAAATAAATGATACAACTTTTCATTACAATAAACAATGAGTTAAATTTCACCATACTTTTAAAATAAAAAAGTGATTTGTCTTAAAATAACACAAAAACTGTCAAGTTTAAAATCACTTGCTAGTCTCAACAACTTTGATAATGTGATGATTAAATCGGTATATAAAAAGAGAAGCATTTATTTATAAATAAATTAATAAATATATTATATAAACTATTTATGTAAAAGTTAACACACATGTATATACATACATACATATGTACGAAATGAAGCAAATAATTTTTAAAAATCTTTAAATTTTATAGAAAATGAAAGTTTTTTTAAAAAAAATATTGTACAAGTTTACAATTGTACAATCGATTACAATCCAATAAAACAATCTCACGAGAATCAACTTGCGATATTTTGCAGTCATAACAAATTCCCTTTTGGTTTTTCATCCTATTAATTTCATCACGAATTTTTTCTTTGACCTTAGAAAATGTCAAATTGATTGAGATACAACATATATATTATCATTGATAATATTTATCAATAACATTAAGTATTGAAATTAAAATAAAACTGCTGAATGATGATGATTATTATTAAAATTATTTTTAATAGTGCCTCTAGAATTAATTTTTAAGAATTTTTTTATAGTATGAAAAATTACTAAAATGTATTATAATGTTGATAATTTGCATTAATCTCATAATATTAAACCACACCTCAGGCATACATTAATTTTGTCGAGCACAAATTAATTTTAAGAGCAAATTCAATACTCAATTTAAAATTATTTTTATACATTTATGACAAAAAGTCGAATTTATGCATGTCATTTTACATTTTAATGATCAATTATACGAGATTATTTTCAAAAGTGTAACATTTTTTAAAGTCCAAAATATGAAATGATTGTAATGTATTAATGGTTATAAATTTAATAATAATAATATTTTATGCGATTAGTGTAAATTTATACATTGTACGTCTAAAGAGTATACTAGACTTTTGACATGTCATATGTGACATGTCAATTATAATGTATTTTAACAAATTAATTGTACACTTTAATAATTTTAATAATGATTAAAAAATAATAATTTATAAATTAATTTATTAAATCATATTTCATTAACCCTGTCATCATAATAAGACTGAGGCCAATCTGTCCAGGCAGTTCTAGGTAACCAATCTTGATAGGAAAAAACCATTTTGTGAAAATTAGACTTTTCTTTACTTTTTGGATTTATAACTGGCTGAGAAGTCGGTTTTAAAAGAGGTACGCGTTTTTTATGCCACACACCAGATCTCTGTTTCACCCCAAAACGAGCTTTTTGGCCAAATGTAGTGAACCGTTCTTTATCATGTTCGATATTAGAAACTCTATATAATATTACAATTAAAAAGAGCACTTAGACTAAAGTTTGATTAATTTTTTCAAAAATCTTTTTTGAAATAAAATAATGATACAATAATTAGTGTTATTATAATTTAACAATTAAATTAATTTATAAAAAATTACCTCCCTACTGTAGCCATACATTCTTTATTCAATACATGTGTCCTCTGGTCATTTCCCTTGATTATTACACTTTTATTATCAGGCGTACAATCCATAATTTGACCATAAGTTCCAGCAGATCTGAAGAATTTTGCACCTTCATTACATGCTTTTTCCACAAGATGAACAATTGTCCCTTTTTTAAGAGCTCCTATAGGATGTGAGTTGCCAATAAGACCAAATACTAAAAGAAATATAAATATTTTAAGAAAAAAATTTAAAATGATTTTTTTAAAATGAAATGTATATTTATAAATGTAAACTTGGAATATTCGGAATATTTAGACAAGTTGTAATTATTTGACCCTTTTCAACACCATCGAAAGCAATAATCCACCTTTTTGTACAACCTCCAATTACTAAGGCTATCTGAATTTTATTAATATATTTTGTGATATTTGATCAATTAATTGGTTAAAGTTAAACTTAAATATTGACTTTTTATTCAAACATTTTCAATTTTAAACACATTTGATCATTTATTTCGTGAAATTTATAGTTTTTATCCAAACATTTTCAATTTAAAAAACATTTGATCATTTATTTCGTGAAATTTATACTTTTTATTCAAACATTTTTAATTTAAAACACATTTAATCATTCATTACAATATGAAATTAACTTACTGTAGCTGTTCGAAGATACTTGTCGTGTAAAATATTCACCACTTTTTCTTCATAAACTTGAGTGCTATCCTTAATAAATCGCTGTCTCATGAAATCAACCCATCTAAATTCCCTCTTTACCCCACCCCCTTGTTTGTGGTTCCAAACTTTGCCTAAAATAATAATTATTATAATAATAATAAATCCTTTCTTAAAAGATGAAAAAATAGAATCATTTTAAAATTAAATTTAAAATTAAAATGTTATTAAAAATCTCTACCGTTTGGACCTCTCCCTCCTGTTCTGTGAAATATCAAAGACTCGGTCGTATAATGAAACATTTCACTATATTGTTTAAAAGGTTCCCACCTACCTTTCTTTGATGGAAACTGATCACGAAAAAAATCTCTAGTGTTTGTTCTACCTTTAAATCTCATCTGTGTGACAGAAAACCTAAAAAAATCAAAATACGTGTAAATTAAATATAATTATACTTGCAATCATTGGAAAAAAGTTTTTTGGTCAAACATTTTCCTGTAACATTCATAAAGAGTTTTTAAAAAATAAAAATATAACTTTTTAAAAAAGGATTGAAGTTTAAGGGTAACTTTATTATCGACTGTAACTTGGATATTTAGCACAAATACAAATAATTTTCAAATTTCAAAATTAAAATTAATCTAGATTCTACAGTATAATTTTGATAAATAATTTAATTTAAAGGCTGTGAACTCGTTCAATATTAACTGCAATATATGATGGAACTTTCCCAAATTGCACATTGCTACGGGCGACATTATCTAGTCTCGCACATAATTCATTATTTACATTGGATTTAAATTTTGAAAATGATAGAACCTGAGGATCTGTCCAAGTTTATAGAATCAAATTTGCTTCAAAGCATGCAAGACGGGTTTATTTAAAAACAAATATTTAAATTTATTTTAACAGTAACATTTTTTGTTAGAAATTGGAGCAGACAACATGATTGTGGGCCATTGCACTGTTTTTGACGATCTGTTTCGTGAAAAAATATTTTTAATAGAAACATCAACTTATGAATTTGGAAATATGAACTGGAAATGCATAAATTTTAACTTTCAATATCGTGACATCATTTACGTTCTCGTCGAAAACGAATTTTTAAAAAGGGGTTCTAGAGACGCTTTAATTTCTCTCTTGGATCAAATTGAAACTTACCATTCTAATTGTGATAATATTGTCCTGTGTCTAAACCGCACAAATATTAATTTCAACAAGATTGTAAGAATGCTCAATTTTGTCGGATTTAAAACTCTCTCTCCAATCGATGATATGAGACCTCAAGGTTTGTCTTGCGACATTTGTTTGTTGAATTATGCATTTTAAGTTTATTAATAAAATTTATAGAATTAAAAATTTTCAAAAACATACAAACTAACTTTAATGTAATTAAATGTTTCGTTAGTTACTGATAATCTCGGATTTTTCCACGTTTAAATTAAAATTAACCTTACAAGTTCTCATCCAAAGATTATAATAATCTACGAGTTGACTACTATTACAACAAACACGATGCAAAAATAAATAAATAAATATTTGTAAACGAAACACAAACATGCTGAAAATTTTGATTTCAAGAATAGATTTTTCAATTTGAACCATAAAAACGAGCCATTTCTCTGTTGGATTAAAATTGGTTTCTAAATAATTATATATATTTTTGACTAGAAAAATCGTAGAATTGGGTCAGTGTTTTCAAGTTTTGCAAGTTAGGGTAAAGGTATAATTGACAAATTTATCTCACTTTCTTATTGACAAACAGTATTTTAATAAACCATGAACAGGAGTGGATTAAATTTAAAACTGTTTGGATATTTAAAAAAAAGATTTTTAAAAAAAAACTATCGAACCTATTTTAAACCTGAAAACAGACTTGCGGGAAAATGTACATTTTCCCGTTTAATCAATCAAAACTATAATTTCAAAAATTACCACAAATTGTCCTCGACTGTAGTGAAATACCCCATTTTAAAAAATTTACATAATAAAAAATCTCTTGGTCGGTTCAGTAGATGTTTGACTAATAAAAAGGTGGAATTTCGAGATATCGATACCGTCTTGGTGGCCAATAGAGGCGAAATTGCCATACGTGTTTTTAGAGCAGCCACGGAATTGAACATTAGGACCGTCGGGATATATTCTAAAGAAGATTCTCATCAAACTCACAGGTTGAAATCTGATGAATCGTATTTAGTAGGAGAGGGCATGTCACCTGTAGCGGCTTATATGAGTGTGGACGAAATTATAAAAATTGCAAAGGTATTTTATTAATTTTGAATTGATTTTTGTATTTGTATTTATAATTATAATTTATTTTTAAATTTCAATAGGAAAGAAAAGTAGGGGCAATTCATCCTGGTTACGGATTTTTGTCTGAAAGTTCTGAATTCTGTGAAAAGTGCATTGCAAACGGTATTCAATTCATCGGACCTACAGCAGCTACTTTAAAAATGACTGGAGATAAAACTTTGGCGAGAAAAGTTGCTATTGATTGCAGTAATTTGTTTAAAAAAAATGCAATATTTTTTGAAAATTAGATGTCCCCATTATCGAAGGAACGAATCAACCCATCAAGTCGATGGCCGAATTACAAAGTTTCATACAATTACACGATTACCCCGTAATCCTTAAAGCAGCACATGGAGGTGGAGGGAGAGGTATGCGTAAGATTGTTGATGCTAATGATATAGAGGCAATTTTCGAATCTGCCCAATCTGAAGCCCTCAAGTCTTTTGGCAATGGAGATTTATTTGTAGAAAAATACATACAAGACCCACGACACATTGAAATTCAGATTCTTGGAGATAAATATGGAAATGTCGTCCATTTACACGAAAGAGACTGTTCTGTTCAAAGAAGACATCAAAAAGTCATTGAAGTCGCCCCTTCTCCCAATATAGACCCAGTTTTAAAAAATAAACTTTGCCAAGATGCTATTAAAATTGCCAAGAGTGTAAATTACGAAAATGCGGGAACTGTAGAGTTTCTGCTCGACAAGAAAGGTAATTACTTTTTTATTGAGATGAATCCAAGATTACAAGTTGAACATACAGTTACCGAAGAAGCTACAGGAATAGATATAGTTCAAGCACAAATTAAACTGGCAGAGGGAAATTCCTTGTTTGATATAGGACTGGATCAAGAAAATATAAAAATTAATGCTTGTGCAATTCAATGCAGATTGACTACAGAAGATCCTTGTAATAATTTCCAACCAAATACAGGGAGAATAGAGGTAATGAGATATGGATCAGGAATGGGGATTCGACTAGATGGTTCATCCACCTATTCTGGAAGTTACATTTCGTCGCATTATGACTCGTTATTATTAAAGATTATATCCAAGGCCAAGACTCACAAGCTCGCTTGTCAGAAAATGACTCGGGCTATAAACGAAACACGCGTTAGAGGGGTTGTAACAAACTCATCGTTCCTTTTGAACGTTTTAAAGCATAAAACCTTCTTTGACGGGAACGTTACTACTAGCTTTATAGACGAGAATCCAGAATTGCTGTATCCTAAAGAACGTTTAAATAGGGCTCAAAAGTTGATAAAATTCGTGGCAAATACTTCCATTAATGGACCGCCTTTGCAATTGGCGACTCAGCTTGTTGCGCCGAAAATGAAACCGATTATACCCATCGATGAGAATGAACTAGAATCTGCCAAGTGTAATGAATTGGTGAAAGCGACGACTGATTGGAGGAATATTTTACGAGATGTAGGAATACCAGGGTTTCTTAAACAAATGAGAGATGAACAAAATATTTTGGTCACTGATACGACAATGCGAGATGCTCATCAGAGTCTTTTAGCTACCAGAATTAGAAGTTTTGATTTATTGAGAATTGCACCCTTTGTTTCTAAAAATATGAACCAGTTGTTTAGTCTAGAAAACTGGGGAGGAGCGACATTTGACGTGAGTTATAGATTTTTAAAAGAAGATCCTTGGGAGAGACTTGACGAGCTGAGAAAATTAATACCAAATATCCCGTTCCAAATGCTCGTTCGAGGTGCCAGTGCAGTCGGATATACTAATTATCCAGATAATGTTGTTTATAGATTTTGCGACGAAGCTTTTAAAAGAGGGATTGACATTTTTAGAGTATTTGATGCACTCAATTATCTTCCAAATTTAGTGTTTGGGATTGAAGCTGCGGCAAGATCGGGAGGTGTTGTAGAAGGGGCTTTGGCTTATACTGGGAATATACTCGATACTACCTTTTCGAACAAGTACAAATTGGAATATTATACAAATTTAGCCAAACACGTTGTTAATGCAGGGGCTCATATATTGTGTGTAAAAGATATGGCTGGCATTCTACGTCCTGAAGCTGCAAAAATCCTATTTGCAGCTCTAAGAGACCAATTTCCTCATGTACCTATCCATTATCATACTCACGATACTGCGTGTGTTGGGTTAATAAACTGCATGATAGCCGCGGAGGCAGGGATAGATGTTGTAGATTTGGCCATAGATTCCATGTCTGGATTAACTTCACAACCTTGCATGGGTTCGTTTGTGCAAGTACAGAGAGACACTATGATTAAATGTGGATTGAATCCCAATGTATTAAACAAATACTCCAATTACTGGGAACAGGTTCGCAGTTTGTATGCGCCTTTTGAATGCTGTACCACTTTAAAGAGTGGAACTTCTGAAGCCTTCCAACATCAAATTCCTGGAGGACAATATACAAATTTACACTTTCAAGCCCACAGTTTAGGTCTCTCGAAAGATTTCGACAAGATAAAAAAGGCTTATATGGTCGCTAATGATTTATTGTTAAATATACCCAAAGTCACTCCAACTTCTAAAGTGGTTGGAGATTTAGCCCAGTTTATGGTCCATAATAATTTAATAACGAAAGAAAATGTTTTGGAAAAGGCAAATTCTCTCTCCTTTCCAGAATCTGTCATTCAGTTTATGCGAGGTGATTTAGGAGCCCCTCCCAATGGATACAATGAAAAATTAAGAAGAGACATTTTAAAAGACGTTTCGCCCAATGAAGCGATACGAACTGGGATATGTACTAAACCTTTTAATTTTGAAAAATTGCAAAAGGATTTAACAGTCAAATATGACCGTAAAATGTCCGAAAGTGAATTGGTAAGCAGTGCTATGTATCCTCAAGTGTTTATGGATTACCTAGATTTTAAAGAGATTTATGGACCGGTTAATTTAATTGATACACCGACGTTTTTTTTAGGATTGGAGGACAATGAAGAAGTTGATGTTGAAATTGAAAAGGGAAAGTTGTTGAATATAAAAATGATTTCCAAGAGTTTTTCAGAGAGTGGAGAATTGGTGGAATGTTTTGTGAGGTTGAATGGAGAGACTAGATCCGTCATAATTAGAAATAATCTAGCAGGAAATGTAAGATTTATTTTTATTAGCGGGGTGTTAATCTGGTAGATAAAATTTTTTCATTTTTGGAAAATTTTAATATTTTAATAATAGTTAATAATTAATTATATTATAATATATGGTAGGACTCTTAAAAAACAGCGTATGCCGCATTTCACTTAAATAGTTATAATTATTATAGCTTATTATATCATGTACAAAATTTAATTTGAAATGTTGCCGGTATAATTTTCGTCAATCCTCTTATAAATCTCAATAATTGTACATTTTTCATTCACGACTTTCCTTGACTGATCATTAATTGCATTCTTAAAGTAATAAGTAATAAATAAGTTTTTTTTAGAGCTTCATAGTCATCCATATGGAGCCTACCTCCATACATTCCAACATACTTAATTTTTATCGTTCATTAATTCTTCACTAGTTTTTTCTTAAGTAACTTTTTTATTAGCCATTTGGAAGAAATAAAGTAGTAAAAAAGTTTGAAAAAAGATAACATTGCTGTCATTATTTCTGTCGAACCACTAATTTTCTTAGTCACTTCGTTGCTCGTCTCCTTTAGAACTTTCGAAAGAAGTACGCAAATAAATTTTGAACATGTTGGTATTAGAGTGGACGTATTCTTGCAGATATACGAAAAGACAAAACCTAAATTACGAAATCTTTTCTCGCCCCCGTATACTCGATCATGTATCTATCGTCAAAACTTTTTTTTTCTTTCCTTTTCGAGATTTCACTCTGTTGCATTTCTCGCATCAATTCTATATCAAGATAATCAATCAACGCGTCGAAGGTATTTTGTTCCGTTTTTAATAGATCGTGAAAAGTGAACACTTTCCCCGCTACTATCAGCCTCGTCGTACATGTGTTCATATATTTCACGATCGTACACCGCAGATCTTTAATCGTATCCAATCCATTTACTCTCGCCTTAAGACTTGTCCATACCTTTGCGAAATCTGCTATTATACCACACTTTACCAATATAACCGTCGAATTTCCAGTGAATATATCTATTTTTGGTACTAATATCACGTAACCCTCATCCAAAAACAGATTGCGTACTCCGTGAATTTTATCACCTATACATACAGTATTTCTCACACGCATCAATACCATACTCCCTACACGATGTTGGATTTCAAGCATAAAAGCCCGACCACTTTCATACATGGTTGGAGCAAAAGCCAACCACTTCCTATAAGTTGAGAAATCCGACACATTGTAATTATTTTGTTTCCATTTGGTTATTTGGATTATTTTGGACTTGTAGTTGGTTGAGTTGTGATCCCATTACAATATTAAAAATTAAATGTACAGTTATTCTGATTTTTTATCGTGATTATCTTATTTGGTTCTTTTTTTTAATGATCGATAGAACATTTGATATATCTTTAATCATTGTAAAATTTTCAATGTATCTGGTCGTTTTTATGGTTTAGATGAACCCTGATTATCGACGAAGAGCATCCATTTTTATCTAGGGCTGTCGCGCAGCTTCTACGGAACGAGTTTCCCGTATAGGCCTCAGGGTTCGATATCTTCAATGTCACCGCCATCCGATATGGGACTCTAGATATTACGTATTATTCGCACAGAATATTCGAATGCATTCAAGAAAAATTTAATAGGTTTAAAATATTAATAAATTTTAATTAAATGTTCAATTAAATACATTCAAAACTTTTTAATACAAAAAATATCAAAAATTCAGACCCCTGATTTTTATATAATAAATTATTAATGATATTATATGTTCTAGACATTAAAATCCATTAATGAAAAAGCTGTGAAAAACGACAATTTATCAGTTGGTGCTACCATGCCCGGTGATGTAGTTGAAGTATTTGTTTCTGAAAATGATATAGTTAAAAGGGGCGACAAACTCGCCACTCTGAGTGCAATGAAGATGGAAACTTCAATTTTATGTAATGTTGATCAAGCTAAAGTTGAGCGTGTTTTGGTGGAAAAGGGGACTTGTATTGAATCTGGAGATTTGTTAATTCAACTTGGCAAAATTTGAAATTATTTGAAATTGTTTAAATTACCTTTAAATAAAAATTATAATTTATCAATAATATCTGACAAGTAAGATTTATATGCAAATTTATTAATTTTATAACATTGTAATAATGCATTGTTCAAACTAATTTTATTAATTTAAAACATGAATTTACTATACTGTGTTATTTTTTATTGGTTAATATTTTCCATACAATGTACTTTTCCGGTGGAATATTGGAATCAATTTTGGCTAAATAAAGGAAATGACGTTTATAATGTTGATGATTATCGATTGTTGCAAATTTGTGGGAGAAGTGAATATCATATACAGCATAATAGTAGATATGGGAATAGAAAAAGGATTGTTGGTGGAATAGAATCTAGCAGTCATGAATGGCCATGGTTGGTGAGTTTATTAATGAACGGAAAAAATCACATGTGTGGAGCGAGTCTTGTGAATCCTTTATGGGTTGTTTCAGCAGCCCATTGTTTCGAGTAAATATTTTATTTTTTTTTACAAAAAAATTTCAATTTTATTTTTTCAATCTAGACCAATTTGGAGTAATGAAATATCGAGCAATCCCAAAAATTGGACAGCTAGATTAGGTTAATTCAATTTTAAAATAGTTAATGTTTCGAAATTTTTAATTTTTTTTTAAAAGGTGAACACAACATGCTCAAAGATAATGAACCACACTTGGACGTTGAAATTGGACAAATTTTTATTCCTAAAGAAAGAAACTGTAACAAAATATTTTAAAAAAATATTAATTAAAAAAAATAGTAAATAAGGGACTCAATAACGACATTTCTTTGTTAAAATTAAAGAAACCAGTAACTGTTAATTTTAAGAAGATTAATTTTGTTTGTTTACCGAGAAAAATGGAAATTATCAAAGACAGAAAGTGCGTAGCAGCTGGATGGGGACACACTAAAGAAGGTAACTTTTAAAATTAAAATTATATATTATTAAATTTTCAATTTTAGGAGGAGAAATTTCTCCTGTTGTTCGACATGCGGAAATTTCAGTTGTCGATAAAAATAAATGCATAGAAATGTACAAAAATCTTTCATTTATATCACTCGATCATCAAGATTTATTTTGTGCCATGGGTAAAAATAAAGATGCATGTCAGGTACATTGCACAAATTTATTTATATCACATAAATAAAATCTTAAAATTAGTCATTATTTTTTTTATTTTCCAAATTTTTAGTTTGATTCAGGTGGTCCCTTTATATGTTTCAATCCCGATACAAATCAATGGGAATTGAATGGAATTGTGTCAACTGGTTATGGATGCGCCAGAAAAGAGTATCCGGGAATATATACAGACGTGGGTTATTTCGCAGAATGGATAAAAAATACAATATTTCACAACTAGAAATTTAAAAAACTAATCAAATATATTAATATACAAAATTAATTTTTCTAGTCCAAATTTTCAAGTTTTTTAATTTTAAAATTATGTACTTTTTACTTTAATTGCTGATATGAAATGATTCACAACATGAGTAGGAGAAACCATTGGATGTGTTCTATCCTTGATGACCTAAAGAAATAAATTTTCCAAGTTTTAAAATAAATAAAATTACTTGATACTTTCTGGCAAATATATTCCACATTCGCGTATCGCAAAAACTAGAATCGTTTTTTAAAAACTCGTAAACGTGTTTTAATTGCTATATTTAAAAATTAAAAAATGTTAAAAACAATTAATCTTTTTTACCTGTAAATGTGTGGAACAAAATAAAACAGTGCAATTAGAAGCACACAAAGTGGAAAATTTTTTCATCAACTCAACAGTATCATATCCTTCAATACTCACAATCATACTGAAATTAAATTAAAATTATTGAAATTATATTGAAATTAATTATTTTAAAATCTACCTGTTGTATTTGATTTTATCAATATTTTCCTTTTTAACATTCTGTTCGTCTTCCATAAATGCTTTTATTGATGTTACATTTATTTTTATTTGGTTATTGGAAATTTTGAGCCATTGATTGAGGAATTTTCTAAAATTAATAATTTAATTATAATTTTATATTTATTTTTAAACAACTTACGTTTTCTGGTCAATGAACAAATCTACATTTCCTTCTAATAGTTTTAAATAATTTTAAAATATTTTAAAAGGTTTATAAACAGTGTTTATTAAACACCAAGTACACTATATTTCACCAAATTTTCAGAAAATCGTAGTCGACATCTTCGATTTTGCTCATTTTTTTATATATTGTTCAATATGTTATATAACAGCAAATGTTATTTCATCATAATATCGTTCACTACGTTTTTAAATTACAAAATATGGTGTTAAAATATTGTAATGTCTATATAATCATTATATTATAATGTGATATATTTAAACGAGTATTATTATGGATAATTTTTTTTTATTTTAAATTTAACACGTACACATTGAATGTGAATATTTCCCGATGATTTTATTTTTTCGTTGGTGAAATGATAATTAGTGCTTAAAATTAAACTACTAAATTATATTGTCAACGTTTTTTTTATAGTCCATAAATACCATGGTTATGAATAAATGAAGATTTGTAACGACAATTAATTGTTCTTTCGTCTCATAACTTATGAGACCAATATTTCACCAGATTGAAATTAACAATATTTAAACATGACTGCTGTATCAACATTGTCTCCAAATTTTGGAGTCTTTAAGACTTTTTGAAATTTTTTCTTTTCTTACTTTGGAGTGCCATAGTTTATTCACCAGGTCACTTTTTTCATTAATATTTTCAAAATATATTCATACATAGATATTCAACCAATATACCAAATTTGAAAGAAATTCAAAGATCCGAGTGTACGTCGCTAGCAAAATATAACTTGGTGTAAAAATTAAAAAAACCGCTTGAAATAATTTCAGACACTCCACTAGCAATAAGTCCTTTACATTCTTCAAAAATGGCTACTTTTGAATTGAACGAAAGGTTGGCGTGGTATACAAGTTGAGCGATGGTTTCTTGAGGAAAACTGCAATTTTAAAATTTAAATTTAAAGAATACAAATAACATTAAAATATTATTTTACCATCTTGTCGTTGTACAAAAGTGTCGAAATAACGTGTGTTTAAAAATAATTATGGGGCGAAATCTGGAAAATAAATGAAATTTTTTTTTTTAAATATTTTTCCTACTTTTTCATTTTTTTATTGACGTACTTTTCCTGGCAAAACTCTGATTTTGTCTCAAATGTACTATTTTTATCTTTTACGAGTTGTACGAATCTCTATAAAATTTTTGAATTAAAAAAATTATAATAATTTTAAATATTGAATTATAATTACTTTTCTACTATTTTCATCCAATTGACATTTTACATCTGATTCCATTGAACAATTATTGTTTATTATTTGCGAATCAACTTGTTCAATTTGTGTGATTTTACCGTCAAAAATTTCAAATTCGACATTGAAACATTTTCCAATAAATTCGGATGCAGGTATGTTTTTAGATACAATTTTTACATTTCTACAGCAAAAATATAATAAAAATGAAAAGTTTTTATAAATAAAATGAAACTTTTTGTCAGATATGTTGATTATCTTGCTGCATTCACCATTCACAAAACATGTGAAATAATCTTTACTTGTAATTTCAGTCATTAATTTTTAAAAATAAAATAATCAGTTTCCATGGATTCTGGTATCAGTCGTAAAAAATAAAGTTGAATTTATAAAGTTTATATTATATCCTTTTTAAAAACAAGGAAAAAATAATGAAAAATATTATTAATAATTTCATGGAAAATGTAAAAATTAATGATGCAATTATTAATTTAAAAGTTTGATTGTGATACATTTTTCGTAAAAACTTATTGAAATAATTTTTCAGATATTTACAGAATATTTACATACATTTTTTAAATTTAATGCCGTTACAATTATTTTATTTTATTTTATAATAAAATTTATTCAAATATCGGCATGGATGTCGAAGATTTTAATCTTTCATTTTCGCTAAACCCCCAATTTGATGTTATAGTTTTCGTGTACGTATAAAATTTGACGCACTAAAATTATTTTAAATTACTTTAAATTTTGTATACATCTTTGCCATAAAAGTGTAAATCTCCAAAAAACGACTTTTTGTTACCCGTGAAAGAAAACATTGGGAGTGGTACAGGTATAGGGACGTTAATTCCAATCTAAATTAAGATTTTACTATAATTATAACTAAATATTTTATAAATTATAATTTTATGATCATATTTTAATATAATATATTTTTTTTAAAATTAACCTGACCAACGTTTGTCATGTGTGTAAATTTCCTGGCATCAACTCCACTATTGGTAAAAATGGCAGCTCCATTGCCATAATTATTTTTATTGACAATTCCCGTGGCTTGGTCCAAATTTTCAACACAAAGTATGCACAAAACTGGACCAAAAATTTCCTGATTGTAACAATCCATATCTGTCTAAAAAGTTCAATACATTTTTTGTAAAAACTTTTAATAATTTAAAAACTTTTATAATTTACGGTAACGTCGGTCAGGATACATGGTCCTATAAAATTCCCCTTTTCATAACCTCTAACAACGCAATTTCTACCATCTAGAGCAATCGTAGCTCCCTGCTTTTCACTTCTACCTACTAGAGAATTAGTTCTGTTTCTAGCGTCCATTGAAGTAAGAGGTCCGACATCTGTCGTCATATTTTCACCTGGGCCGACGTTTAATTTTTTAGTTTCGTTGATCAAGTCCTTTATCCAATTTTTGCTAGTTCCAACAAATATAGCTACTGATAGAGCCATGCATCTTTGACCTAGTAATTTATTAATATATTATCAACTTGATAACAATTTTTTTAAACAATTAAAATTTAACCCACCTGCAGCTCCAAACGCCGCACCAACAATCTAAAAAAACTCGTTAAAAATTACAAAAGGTTATAAAATTTACAGCATTTATCGTCTCCTTCTTGTTGGCATTTGGCATAATCACTGCGTGATTTTTTGCGTCCTAAAATTGAAAGTTTAATTTAGAAAAAGAAATTAATATAAAAATATTAATGGGTAATTTTCTACGTCAAATTTAGGTGGTTTGAAAATCATGACAGTCTAACTTATTTTCACTCTACAAGATTCTCAATAAATGCATAAATTAAAAAATTAATATTTATTAATTAATCACTAATTAACAAATAGCTGTAACTTCAAATATAGATTAAATAATTGGTTACAAATTTTTGTATACTTTGAAACAACACATCAAAAATTTAGGAGAGTAAAATAGTTATTTTAGAATTTACAGTGATGGACAGATTATTGAGGTATATAAAAAAAATTTATAAGCTTTAAAATACAATAAAAATTAATTTTAAAAGGTGGGTAGATGTTCTAAATATTTAAAATTCGAAAGGGCATGTTTAAAACTGACAAAAAAAACAAATGGAAAACTATATCTGATGACTAAAAACTGAGCACAGCATGATAATCAGCGTGATGAGTTTGTTAAAAAGTATATAAGGTTTATTTACTTCCAAAATGATACAGAATTGATGCAGAATCACTTTATAATTTTATAATTTTATAATTTTATAATTTTATAATTTTACCAACGAGTACAATTAATTAACTAGGAAATTTACTCTTCCAATTTTTAAAATATGTGATGTATGAAACATGAGCTATTCAATGTTGTAAAAATATATTTTTTAAAGCTGCAGATAATTCGTATTTAATTAATTTAAAAAAGGCACTATTTTATCTGACTAATTCATTTTGCGTCAATACTTTTCTATATATTATTGACTGTAAGGTTTTAAGTTTTTATATCGTTAAAAATAACTTCCATTAAAGTTTAAAACTAAGTTCTAAACAACACCCTTAAAATATATTTTATTTTATTATTTTTTACCATATTTACTTGAGCTCTTTTTCCGTGCTTTGTGCTTGTTTCATACACATAGCGCCCCTATTTATAATTATTAAAAATAATATATAAATAATATATTTACAGTTTTTCCTGATCCCACAAACGATACTGCAGATATCCCATCTGTCGTGCACAAAAAATCGACAGCTAAATTTTTTTAAAATTTTTTTGATTCGTGAAATGGTTTTACTCCTTTTTTTCCCATGAATTGCATTAAAAACGCCTGGTGGGAATCCAGCCTGATTGGCGAGTTCGAATAGCAACATTGTGGAAGTAGGGTTTCTTTCAGAGGGTTTTATGATGGTAGTATTTCCGCAAGCTGCAGACATTGTCATCATCTTTTTTATAAAAATAAAAAAATTTAAAAAATTTTTAAATGTACGGCACCCATAAAGGAATCATTATAGGAAAATTAAAGGGACATATTCCGGCAGTAACTCCTATCGGATATTTTTGACTATATAAATCCATGTTTTTTGAAATGTTATTTAGAGTATCCCCCATCATCAAATTGGGTATAGAACAAGCGTAATCGATTAGTTCTAAAAAAAGCTTTTAAATATTAATAATAATTACACAGAGCAACAAATTTTAACATTTTTTTCGACATTCTAATACAATGTATATACGTTAGAAGCAGAAAAAAATTTTGAATTATATGATATTGATGCGGCATTTCAAAGATCCAAGAATTCCATGATAACGTAGATTAAAAATGGTTATTTTTTATGTAAAATCAGGAAATAATCAAGAAAAAACAGTATTTTTGCTGTATATAAGTTGTTTAAACAATATTAATTTCATTTTTGGAGTATATAAAAGCTATGCTTTAATTATATAGACATTAAATTTTAATCAAGAAAGAAAATTTTTAAGGGACACCCTTAAAATATATACCTCTTTTACAAATGGTAAATTATCTGGCAAAGTTCACTGATCACAAAACGGTTTACATGATACAACAAAAGTCCGCGCTTTCGTATAACTAGAGTTTTAAAACTAAAATACTTGAGAAAATCTATAATTATTAATTTTAAACAGATATTCCCCTATCATATTTAAAATTATTTAAAATATCTGTAAAATTTAATTTCTTTTTTATGCCGTATAAATAAATGTCACAAACGTAGAAAAATCATCATTGAAAAACTTTAATAGCGTTATGATTCTATAGTTACATTTATAATGTAACTTTTTTGAAATGTATACTCTATTCTTATTGGCCGTACTGTTTCATTAAATACCTCAAAAAGTACTGAGCGTAACAAGGTAATATATATATTGTTAGAATTATCTGTTCAATGTGAATATTTATAGGATAATTTTCAAAAGGATGTTTTTTTAGTGTTGGTCTGTGTTATTATAAATATTATTTTTTATGTAAAATAAATTAAAATTTTTAATTTAAAATGATATTAATTAAAATTTACGCAATCCTCGATTTACATCTCCTTCTGCATCAGTGATAGTTTTTCCATTTTCACAAGATATTAATTTGGCCAGAGATTCCTGTTTTTAAAAAATGAATTAGATTCTAATTTTGTAAATAATTTTAACCATGTTTTTTTCCACCAAATATTTAAACTTAAACATTAATTGTTGACGTTTTAATATTGATGTTTCAGACCAACTGGGGAAAGCATTGAGCGCTGCTTTTAGAGCTAAATTGCATTCCATATCTGTAGTCTGAGGAACTTGAGCGACTATTTCGTTATTTACCTACGATATATTATTTTTCAAACAAATAATTTTTAAAAAAATTAATAAAAAAAATTTTCACCGGATTCAAAATGTCATAAAAATCGACAGATTCGGATTTGACTCGTTTACCATTTATAAAGTTGGAAACTTTGGCCTAATTGTAAAAATATTATTTTTAAAATTTATAAATTTTGTAATTACATATGATTGAAAAGTACATTTTTGTGTGATTTGAGGGGTTTTACATTTTGTTAAAAGTTTTAACATTTTAACTTAAATTAAAGACGTAAATGAATTTATGTAGTTTTTAGTAAAAAGTTTTTAACTTTTTAAATCCTAGGTTAGGTTCCTAGTTACAGTCTATCATTCTTTCATTTATGAAATACATTTTTTCAACAAATAATTATAATTAACTAAAGTAGTAACAGTTATTTATTTATAAATAAAGTTTGTAAATTCATCACATGTGTGAGATTAAAAGGCGGCAAATGCCGGATCGTACAAATCATT
>JAUZND010011221.1:0-28940 GCA_034780555.1 Coelogynopora nodosa | reverse complement strand
CACAAGATATATTTGTATATTATTTAATTTATAAATCATCAGCTAGAAAAATATTATGTATATTTCTATTAATTTTATGCCTTGATATTATTGTCCTGAGTATTCTATTTTATAATATACTTCACTCTTATAATTTGTATTTTTATCTTTTAATCCTACATGATTTTAATAAAAAAAAGACTAAAGATGAAATAAATAATATAAAATATATGATAATAATATAACATAAACAATATATTTAAAAAAAAATTAACTTTAAAGTCTTCGGCAGTTGAACCCCAAAATAGATAGCATTTTTTTAAAATAACCTTGGTTTTCCCAATTGGGAATTTTGAAATAAAATCGGGAATTTTGTAGTGGAAAAATGTGGCAACCCTGCTCACTCTTTGTGCTTATAGTCTCTTTAGCAGAAATAGATTTGTATCTTAATAATGTTGGTGTATTTGACCTTTGTATGATCTCTGTTTGGTAAGGATGTAATATATATATTGTATTTCTCACCTGATTATTCCCCTGATGAAGCCATAATGACAAAACGTCGGACCACCTATTAATAAAATGTATCTGAAGAAGTTTTTTTTTGTCTTTTTAATATTATATTTTCAAGATACATTGGCTACCTCTAATATTTCTTATTTTATAAATGTATATTTAAATACATATCAACTTGTATCCTGGTCAACTTGTACCAAAATCAACTTGTACCCAACTTATATTTATATAATTTAAAAATTAAGAAATTGATCTATTTTATATTATATATATTTTTTTTAAATTGTGTTTTAATAATCATTAAAACTTACCATGAACATTTACTGGCTAAACATGTAAGTAAAGAAAAAAGTATAACCACAAAGAAAAACATGTATTTAGCCTTGGGCATCACAAGAAGGTAGAAAAGTCAGATTAAATTATTAGCATAAATGTTCCTTACTCACTTGTATAATGACTAAGCTGCATTGAAGCAAATCATAATTTAATCCCCTTCCTTTATGTGCACCACACAAATGATTTCACATACATTTATAATTTGTAGAAAAAGTTACAGAATTTCAAATTCTTTAAACAAAGCCATGGAATTTAATTTAAAAAATATATATTCTTATGTTTTTAAATTTATACTATGTTTTATTCATTTTACCATAATAGTTAATAAATTAATTTTAATCACTTGTACTTTGATATTTACTGTTAAATCTAATTTATGATTATTAAATAATTGTTTAAGGCTGCTTATCATGACAGTAGCTGTAATAATTATATAAGTTCATCTATTAGTACCATGGTGGCCATATAATTAAAGTTAATTATTATGATAATTATTTGTTATTCATGATGGAGAATTAGGTTAAGGATTAATTGTATTGCCTAATTTAGTAAAATAAAAGTTTGTGTTATACAAATAGATTTTAAAATAAATATTTTAAATATGTAACTACTTTAGAGAATATTTAAAAAATATTTACATTAAATAACCAAATTATATAATTTGGAAGCAAAAGAAAATCATCCAATAGATGAAGGTAGGATTTAACTTCATGATCTCAAAATTGTTGTGGCAATCTCAAATTGTCCAACCAACCTGATTTGGGTGGGATAATCCTGATTTGAAGGACAAAGTCGGGACAACATACTAAGTGGGACACCATTTGTCCTGATTTGTTCACATTTTGTACAGATAGCACAGCATTAACAATATGTGTATCTGTTAGTTCTCATTCAAGTTTTACTTTCCCTACTAGTCCTTCTCAATGGTAAGAAAGATAGACAGTGAGGAAAGACAGCATCTTGAAAGGAAGAAATTAGTCAGCTTGCTAACTTGATGAAAAGTGTTAGGAATTCAACCTACCAAAATAACTCTTGCAACTGAACAAATCAAAAAATTTCAAAAACAAAAAATCAATGGTGCAACTGGTAATAGCAATGACAATCTATTTTTGTAATAATAATGCTAATGAGTCTTGTCTTTTGTACTGTGCATGTAGTAGTTGAAATGCATAATCAGTGAGTTTGTTATGATAACCACTGATAGTCTTGTTGAGAGATGAATGGATGCAGAATGCTCGTTCACAGATTGCAGAATGTGATAAGTAGACTCATTCTTATTTGATCTCAGGAATTACTATGTTCTCTTCAAATTAAACTTTTTCTTGTTGTCATGGCCTTGACCTTCTGATGTAAAATTGAAATGTATCTTCTTATAACAGGACACACACAGTTCCTTAATACTATACCAATAGTTTTCAAAATACTGATTGAGTTTGGCATCTTATATTTTTCTGATGTGCAATATGCCATTGCTTGTAATATTTCAAGAATATTTGTTTTTTTTGTCATGTCATTATGCCCATTTTCGTTTCGGTAATTTCATGATGAAATGTTTGAAGACAGTGAAAAGGTAGAGGTTTACTGCATCATTCTGGAAAATTGGCTTAAAAAATTGATGGCAGACATGTCTTTGTCAAAAATAAGTGTCTTGATACCTTCACAAGCTGTTTCATTCCACTTTTATAAAAGTTTTTTAAATTCTAACAATGTGCTTTCTTGCTTGTTTGCCATAAAACATACACCTATAATCTGACTGTTCCTATTGGCATCTATAATTAGAGGAAGGTAAAGAGGCGTGTTTCTGTTATTGACTTTGTATGTGGTATCAAATACAATAACTTCATGGTATGTAGTGAAAAGTTGCCTCATATACTTTGTTTGAAAGACCAACAACTCAAAAAACCTTTGTTATTGTGCCCAACAAAATGTGCCCAACTTTGTTCACATTGTCGTCTGTCTTCTTTGCCTCTCATATTGCTGACCTAATGTTACTTACATCACCTGGTGTCACCACTTTTCCTGTCTTTTTTGTTGGGTTTGCTTCCAATTCTAACATAACATGACTGAGCCTCCTCTGTTATTTCTTTAGGTAGTTTACATTGTTGCTTTGTATGTGCAAAGGCTTCTCTGAAAATAGTGTGGGTGTGCTCATTTGAAATAGCCTTGACTTTCAAATGTTGTCCATCTTCACTGGCTCATTAACCGGCACTGGCATATTTATATATCAGCTACATTAACCACTGTAGTGACCACAATATCAACAAATTCAGTTAGATTGTGTTTTTTATACATTAAATGATAATTTGTCACTTTTTAGTACTTTTTTAACACCAGTTTTTCCACTTACAAATTTCCATGACATAATCCAAATTTTGACAAAATTACAGGTCCAATTACTTGCAATAAATTTCTACATTTACAACGATTTAGGTAAAACATCATTATGGCATTCGGATTCGCATTATCCTTTTGATTTACAAAGCTGGAAAAACGAATTGTGAAATATAAAATACCAGGTTTGATCAAACTTAGTGATCTATAAATATGCCACTGCCAGAGAGGCCAAAAAACAGTCTCTTAGTTAGTCTAGAAAACAGTTAGAGCAAAGAATAACTTCTTACTTGAATAGAATGATAGAAGGTTGAGAAAGGGTTGTCCTTTTCCCTTGGAAGTGCCCCATGTGGTCGAAGCAGCCAGTGCTGAAACTGGCTACCGTTCTCATGCTCTGACTGCAGTGTTGGCTTAGGATATTTGGCGCACCTTGGGTCAGCGCCATTTAGCTCATTAAAATCGACTGCATGAACTTAGAGCTGAATCTGAATAGTTGTTAGCTAGGTGGACAAAGGCATTGTCATTCCATTTTACCATGAACAACTAGTTTGATGTGTCGAATTTTATTTCACTTTGTCTACGCTCATGTAATACTTTATCTGATTTAATTGGTGCTTTCTTGGTTCAGAAGGCTCACAAGAAAGGAAGAGCTTGTGAACAGGTTATTAAATAAAAGCTCCTTCCCTGTTTTGTTGTTAATTTTGTTTGCAAGGTTCAGAACAACTCACAACCCTATGGGAATTGACTTCCTCGCTTCCTTTCCCTGGTATAAGTAAAAATAGTACATATACCCGGTGTCTCAAGACATCCAAAAAGGGTTGGTTTTCCTTTGATGAACTGTTTTAGAACATACAGGTATTGATGGAATTCACCAAACTGTGTGAAGTTCTTGTTCAACTGTTTAAACAAGGATTTGACTTTGACTTCCCCAATGAGGTCATCTTCACAACAATTGGCACTGCCAGATCTGTTTGAGTGGGCCAATAATGTTACTGAGAAAGAACCTTGTGATACCCTGACAACAGGAGCATACTGATGAATGCTTTCATCTCCACAGCTGATATGCTGAAACAATCCTCGTTTTTCTGCTGAGCGTAGCGGTTCGTTTCATGCACAGAGAGCTCCATGTGTAACCAGCGTCCGTATTATCAATACCAATCAGGCTAAGTATTGATTTCTAGTTATTATATTTTTCTAACACATCAGGGGCCATTGCAATTATGATCAACTTTCTAACATAGCCACAGGCAAAACCTTTTTTATGCATTTTTCAAAAATGAAATCTAATTTTCAAATGACAATCCTTGCTTAGTTTAGTCTTGCTATTCGACTGGTAGCTAAGTGACGATTTCATTTGTGTCTAAATAGTTTAGTTATATGTGAGTAATTCTATATCTATAAATCGATATTAAATATTATCTAGATGTGTAATATAACATTACGTAATTAATGTATACATTAACATAACATTAATGTATGTATTAGAGATAAATTTTAAGATACATTGGGTGTGGTTTTCTATTAGTTGGTAATATTTCTAATCATAAAATACTTCTAAGTAATGTAATGTAAACTAGTTGCATAAGGCGAATGGAACTATTATATGTTTCAGTGTGATTAATTAACCAGATTAATTTATAACAAAGGTATGGCAAAGTGATACGTACCCTCCCCTCCATATTTGGTTCATACTTTTGATAGATCACACATATACGTTTCATCTGTATTAGTATATATGGGTGTAGTCTATATATAGAAAATATTTTGTATTGCAATAACAATGGAATTTCTATTTTTATGACCTAGTTTGTTAGCGACATCGATCCATAAAGCAATTTACTTCTTTTCTATAGTATACTTGGTAATGCCAAAATGAAATTATGTAAACATCTAGAAAATATTTAATTCAAATACTTTTCATCTTTCTCTAGAATATGTTAGTTAAATGTCTTGCTGTTTTTATCAATGTGGGCTACAGTGGCCACAGCTTGTTTAAAATGTTATTTGGAAATCTTAGTATAAATAGGGTTAAAACGTTACTACATTTTGTGGTAGTAACATTTTCTAGGTTTCTATGTTTATTACCAGTTAAACATTCTCAATTTATCACTAGTTCTTCTTTTGAATCAAAATCTAGTTTGTTCTTATTTATTCATCTATATTTTTAATCTGGTATCATGGTATGAAAATGATTCAATGCTTGTGCGTATTCACTTATTTCAACTTGTTTGGAAGAGGGGTAAAAGCTATTTTTTTAAATTATTGTGAGATTATATCTGTCCGGTATTCCCATGTCCAACCATGGATACATATATAGTATATATCACAACAGGTTAAATATTAGACCGTTTTCAAAGTAAGGGAATATATTATACATGGTAAAATATCCATTAGAATAGATGATAGTTGGCCCTAAGTAGCACCATATATAGATGAATATAATGTAAGCAGAATGCTACCAACTTTAAAAGATTATTTTATATTTTAGCATCATTATATTATGATATCCTTCAAGCATCTAGTATACTTGTACAATACTATATTGATACGCTGGGGATGTCCCATCACGACGCCGAAATGTAAGCGTCTTTTTGCATCATTAGCATTCATAATAGATGTGTTAATTATATTTATTTATAAAATATGAAGATGTACTTTAGATTTTTGTTACAAATGGTTAATTTTTATATAATTTTCAGGATGTCTTTGTGATGGTCCGTCGAAAGAACGTGACTATCTTCCTCGACACGAAGGAGACCTCGAACGTCCTCGAGCTGAAGAAGATGATCGAAGGCCTGCTCAAAGTTCCCCCGGCGGATCAGATGCTCATCAAGGACAACATGGTGATGGAAGACAATAAGCTGCTCGGCGAATACAATCTGACCAATCAGACTGCTCGTGCTCAGACTCCTGCCACATTGGGTGTCTGCTTCAGGAATCCAGGTTTGTTGATGCTTATATTAAATAGGTCTAGTCACATTGGTTACGTTACACATATTATAATAACTGAAAATTATTAGACATTGTTTTTGTAATTTTAATTGTAAATAAATGATTTTCTTATTATTTGTTTTCACTTTCACTTAAATCCCTTCAGGTCTAATACGTTTTTTCATTCATGATGAGTGTGTATCTATCATTGTTTGTTCCAATACTTTGGTAATTTGTTTAATTAGTCGAAGTGGTGTATCAGACCACATGTGATAGTTTAGCTAACGTATACTGCTATGATACTACCACTCCATCCAACAATCTTTGTTCTGCAGAAAATGGACCTACATTTGGACAACAACAATAACATCCAACGTTATATTAGCGACCGAAACTATAACTTCTGTTAAGTATTCGGTCGTTTAATGCTTCTTTATCAGTATTGTTTTATGGGGAAAATATTTAAGATTGTCGGTGTAAAATTATTTTTTTACTAATCAATTTTGGTGCTTATAATTATATAATTTCACTGTCTAAGTAATTTATTAAATTTCACAAAGTAAATTGTTTAATATAACATATTTATAAACAGATACCCACACCATGAATATAATTGTTTCTTTTTCATTCAAATCTGTCAATAAATATGTTTAAACATACGTACAGTATATGATAATTTTGACTTTGTCTATTAATAATAATATCTATGGCGGATATATTATGTATATAACCAGAACGTTTATAATGTATTCATTATGTTAAATGTAGGAGATAAAATTAAATTAAAGTTTATTTCATCAATGACTATAGGGTAATGTAAACTAGTCTGCAGAAGCTTATTTGTAACCGTATTACAAGAGCAACCCTGTGGTCAGGGAATATTGAAGCAAATCAGGGATTTTGAGATTTAAATATTTATTCATAAGTTAACGGTCAGGGAAGAAATAGCATATATTATGTAGTAATAATATCTAAAAACGATTGTATTTTGATGTAATTTAAACTCTTGCAGGCCAAAATATCAAGCACCGTGTGATAGATTTCAACAAATGTTTCCACTCTGAAAATATTTCCACCTTGCTACAAATTCTGTCTGTTGTTACCATTCGATTGGTTCTCACGTATTCCTTATTCATTCTAATATTTCATGCATCCACCATAAATAATGTTATTTATGCCCTTTTTACACCTTTTTACATCTTCTGCTTTAACACATACCAGTCTAAGGGGGGGGGGGTCTCCGGGACCCCTTTTGTCAAATTGTTTAACATAACTCTTTTTCTACTAAACCGATGTTTCCTAAATATTTTATTAACTTTCTTTAAAGGTTGTATATTGAATGTAAAACTTGACCATCCTGTTGTCTATGTATGTATGGGTCGATAGAATGCACATTTACATTTAGTGGATCACATAAACAATACACTTTTATACCGTATCTGTCTGGTTTAGATTTATCATATATCTGGATAGTACAATGTTCTCTAAAACTTAGCATTGCTTCAGCAGTAAATAATAAATTATAACAAATGAATTATTATACAAAAAAGTAGTTTATTATCTTTAATTGTATGAGATCGCTGAGACTTAGACTGGTACATTGTGTTTAATCAGGTTCTTCCTACATTCGTTCGCGTTAATTCGATTGGTATTTTAAAGAGTATAATTTCTTTCTAGTGGTTCAAGTTTTAATACCCTTGTCTGCTTTACAAAAATTAGAAGCAGTATGTGGGATGCGGCTTTTTCAACCCTATTTACAGCCGTTTTCAAATTAATGCTTTCTGTTCTGTATGACCGGAGCTTTGTCTAACAGGGTAACTTTTCGAACTCATCATATATCAATAATACGTATATTATTCATTAAGGAGTCTAATTTTATTGCATAATTAAACTAACATTATTTTTTATAATTTCCTTACTATATAAAAATGTGATTATTGAAAAAATATTAGAGAGTGTGCATCTTTCTACCTTTAACTAACTGATCATGCTAAATAACTCTATTTTCGATCATTGTAACTGCTGTTTCGTCAATGACCTGAATCTTTAATAGCTATTTACCGTGGTATACTTATGATTAAAAAGCTTTTCTATTATCGATATATACAAAAAAATATGCTTTTCGAAGATATATGTCATAACGACATTTCTCAAGCATGTTCAAATCAATTATTATTTTATGTTTTACGAAAACATAACAGAATGCGTATTGAAGTGCAAATATTTGTGATCAATTCAATAATACAAATTATAATGTTATTAAGTCAATAAGTCAAACATTTTGACCGAAGCTACATGTAGGGTTATAGATGCGGAGTATTTGTGGATATTATCACCGTTGTTTACTTTTTATAACTTTTGACATATCTCTAATCTGTTTTTTTAACTCTGCACTTTCTATTATTGTGCGCTGTAGTTTTAAACAATTTCTTATTTTAACCTATACTTGAATTTTTTGTATACATTGAATTTATTTTGAACTCAGTATAAGTATGGTTTTATATACTTTGTTTCAGTGCTTCTCACTTTCTTGAGAAGGAGTTAGTTAACAGCTTGAATAAGGCTGATGAGAATATAGTAATGTTTTATGAATCCCCTAACAAGATTTCTCAAAAGTTTCAGATTGACCTCCTTATAAGATTCTAGGATAACAAAATACATAAAATTGTCACGCTCTATTTCGGTGCTGAATTTTTAGGACGTTAGGTGGCTGCAGAAAGTATTTTGTGAATTTTTAGAATCAGTGGCTCTTCAAAAGTTTATATACAATATGTTAGTATGGATGGCAAAATAATTATGCAGCCGAACAATGCAAGCAACATTTGATGCATTAAAGGAGTTGCACGAAGAAGAAGCGCGAGCAGCAGAATTGGTCAAATCTCTGGCAAACTGTGTAAAACTCATCATCTATCACTATGGTCCAAGTTTTTTGAGAATTTTTATTTTTTTAAAGTTTTTCGTGGATTACTATGTAATTTGATATGCTGATTTTAAATCCGTTGGACGAGGCCACTCTATCTTGGTAACGTTTTTCTACATAGATATGTGATTGATCACGTCATCAATTTTGTAACTAATAATGAATTATAAAACACTTTATATTACAGAAAATACATTGCAATGTTATATGTAATTTGATGTGCTGATTGCAAAGTCGTTGGAGACCACTGTAGTGTCTATCTTGGTAGTGTTTTTCTGTATAAGCGATTGGTGACCTCACATGTTTGACTTCACGAAAACTAGACGATTTACAGCAGATTTCTTTTTAAAAAATAGCGGTTTTCTATGTAATTTGATGTGCTGATTTCAAATCTGCCGGAAATCACTCCCTAACTAGTTATCATTTTTGATTATTTGTTATAATGACGTTATCATCTACCTCTATTAGTAATTATGAATAGAAAATACATTTGTTGTTAAAAAGATTCTAATAGAATATATTAAGCAGTAATACAAATCAATTATGTGTTTTTGTGTAAGTACACTATATAATATATCAATACAAATGTTAGGTATTTAATATATATAGATGTACAACAATGAACAAAAAGTGAGTAACAAATTGTCAGTCAATATCAACCAATTCAACATTATTAGGGTTCATACATTTCTCTTTACGTTTATACATTTTTTATAGGAACAGTGTGTTGTATTACAATTTTTACTTGAACAGTTAATTAGATTCATTACTTCAAAAGGAGCAGGCAATTGGTTGACCAGATAATATTGTAGTACCAGTTACATTGGTAAATTTCTCATAAAAAATCGAGAGGATTAATGGACAGGAGAATAACATTACAATGAATATTCTGCAGGTATAGAAAGTATTCGAAACGCTTTATCAACGTGCATTGATATTTTTGACATCAATCATCATCCTAATTATGGGATCGTTTACATTTATTCTGGTCAAGTTATTCACGACAATATTGTTAATGCTTATATATATATATAATATAGCTTATGAAATGATTACGAAGCATACAAATAATTAGAAATTTTAACAGATTTGACGTGAATAATTTTACCAAGAATAAATGTTAATCAATAGGGTGATGATTGATGTCAAAAATATCAATGCATGTTAATAAAGCATTTCGAATACTTTGTGTATCTACAGAATCTTTATTCAGTCTCTTGCAACTTTCAGGTAATGTTATGGAATTCTGCAGATTTCTATCTCTACCGTTCATTGATCCTGCTGTTGATTTTGGATGAGACATTTTTTAATGAAAACTGTTACCATCTGGTTAACCAAATGCCTGCTCTATGTACAACTTGTGATACTCGTTTGTACAGAATTCTGTAAATGTGTGAATCCCAATAATGTTGAATTGGTTGTTATTGACTGACAATTTGTTACTCACTTTTTGTTGATTGATGTACATATGTATTATATCTATTGTTTTGATTAGTATCTCATAGTGTGCCTACACAAAAACATGTTGTTGATTTAATTTTTTTATTTATAATTCTAATAGAGGTAGATGATAACGTCATCATCACGAATAATCAAAAATGTTAACTAATTAGTGAGTGGCCTCTGGCAGATTTGAAATCAGCACATCAAATTATATAGAAAATCGTTAAAAAATTAATAACTCTGCTGTAAAAGTAATAAAGTTTATAATTTTTGACGTCATACGTGTGATGACGCAATCACTTGTATATACAGAAAAACGCCTACCAAGATAGAGAGTGGCTCCTAACAAAATTGCAATCAGCTCATCAAATTACATAGAATCCACCAAAACACTAAATATATATTCCAACACAAGGTTCATTGAATCTTGGTCCCTTATCGCTCTGTATACTATGTATCTTTATCATCTAGATAATAAAATAATTCTACATATACTCGACTTTTTTTGTTGAGAAAACGTGGACACCCTGTATTTATTAAATTGGTGTTGTTAATGTAGTGAAACAACTTTGATATTACTTCAGTGTTAGTAAACAAATTAGTTAAAGTCTCAAGTAGCCTTCACTATTTAAATGTGTGATAAATTATTGTTTAAATTTTTTCTAAATCGATTTGCACAACTGTAACAAAACATACATTTATATTAGCTATCAATGTTTATATTAATAATTGAATTTTTTATTTAATGAAATTATTGCATTTTAATCGACATACATTTTTCAGGTATATAATGAAACCGGAAATGATCACTACATGTATGCCGTTACATATGTTGTTGAAACGCAATATTTACATGAGAGTAATCCAAAGCCAAATCCTAGCATGAAGTTGCACGATTGTTACGGATTCATATAATTATAACCTTTATGTAGTAAAACAAATGTTGACTAAGTAACATGTATACTTAAAAACAAAGGATATTTTTGTCATGTTTTTGTGCGTGTTACTAAAATAAGTAATATAATTATATCGCAAATTATGTAGCACACGCAACAAAATAAACCCTAAGTTAAACCATGATATTTTGTGTTGTTTAATTATTACAAGTTTTTATTCGTACATGTATTTCGATATTCATATAATTTCGCATAGTTCACAGAATTAGTAAAAGACTCACGTTTGGATTAGTGTTACACTGTATGACATTGTCGATTTCTTTATATTTGTTATTTTAAAAGTGTGTAGAGTCCAGCTAATATATGGCGAGCATGGCTATAGATTTAATATGTAACCATAGCTCATTCAATCAATGATTTATATAGCTTTTTCTAATGCTTCAAATTTTAATTGCATTTAAATTTTTAGTTATGTACCATTTAACAGTTTTATGTTTGTTTTCCAGTTTTGAAATTTAATAATGTTTCTGTATTCTAAGCATGTTATATTTTTCAAATTAACTTGACAGATATTATATTATTCTACCACTGCTCATAATAAAATACAGAATGGAATTTTAGAATGAGAATCAATTGATTACACAGTTTTCGTCATAAAGTTTTCACAGTACACTTTTCACATGAAAATTACAGTTTTATGTTAATATATTGTGAATGCCTCTATCCTTACTCTTGGTTTTTAATGGTTTATTATTTAGTTAAACCTATAAGAGGATACTTTAAATGCTTGAAACAGATGTCCCTTTACTGAGAATTGTTCGCTGTAGATAAAGATGTTCTAAAGTATAATATAATGCAAAATTACGTGTGTGTTCTGCAACAGTACTTTTCCGTTTGTACGTTATAATGTTTCAACAGGGCACTGTAAAATTACTCTTTTGAATTAGATTCCAGAATAAATGCAATACTAACAAAAATTCGAAATCAGTTATGTGATTTAAAAATTTTTTTTTAATAAATACTATATTTATGATAAACTGGATATATACTGGATAAACCGCGATATATTGCTCAAACATTTTCAAAATAGGTCATGTTTAATTTATATATAATATTAGTGTTGTTTTATTTGTCTTATTGTGTTATTAAGTTTTATGATGTTTTTAATTAATTCCACATTGAGAATTGTTTTTAATAGGAACATGTGAGTTGCTATTAGAACAATTTCCACTTCCTGTGTGTCGTGATATTTTTGCATGATATCATGTTAGTCATATATGAAAACTTTCTTAAGAATTGACTGCATTTTATTACAGAGACTGGTGACTTCGAACCACTGGACATCACTCCTTTGTCGACTCCTCCGGATTTGCCGGAAGAGATGCGCCCCCAAGAAAATGTTCCGCCACAGAATGCTCCCGAAACCGTGATTAGCTAAACGCCGTCACCACCACAACTCTCCTTTCTAACACAGCTCGCTCGCTCGCTCTCTATCTCTCTTTTTCTATCTTACTCTCTCTGTTATTCAGTTATTCTCTTCAACTATCTACTACATAAGTAATAATCTATCGTTACTCGTGTGTCAACTGTCGCCATTTCAGTACTACTTGTTTTGCAGTAACTAGACTACTTACAACAATGTCAAGTGTTCCTTGGTTACTTAATTACGAATTACCGACGCGAATCGAGTATAGGTATCCTACTTTGCAGATTAGTTATCTCATAAATATTATTTTGATCGCTAGACTATGTATATTTATGCGTATACTACTAGTGTCATTTAATGTGCTATGACTGTCAAATCTATTTTTGATCATGTGATGAACTTGTGGAATAATCCCTCGTTCCTATGAACGTTTGGTCCCACTGCACTAATATAGTAATAACATTTTTATTGTATTGTGTGTACCGTCTTTTCCCAATACATTACCTGCCAGCTCTCCTCCTCTAATCATATTATTACAAATGGCATACAATTAGTATTGTCCATGTACGTTCCGCCTCCCACGACTCTCCTTCAATTTTTCTCTCCCTCTCTCTCTCTCGTACTATTTTATAATTTTGGGTGTTTGGTTTGGTTACTACCTATCTATGAGTGTTGTACCGTACCTACCTATCATCTTGTCATCGATACAGATAATATATGACCGAATAATTTTCTGGTTGAATTTCTATTTCGCTATTGAAGTAGGTTTAGTTCTCCAGTAAACAACACCTTTTTTCTCTTCTATGTCGCCCAATTAAACGTGTTTAAATGTTAGGCCATAGAAATTTCAGTCAATAATTAAATAAATATTCAGGCGTGTATCTGTCTAATGTCTTGCTCTTTATATTTTGTACCAATCTTAACACTAGATAAAGTTTTCTGGCTTTTGCGATCAATACACGATTTTTGAACATAAAGAATGTTGAGTTTTTAATTATTTCAGCTTTTGATAAATTTAGTATTGTTTTTTTAGTGTTATGTTTGAGTTCTAATCATATGGGTAAGTTTATTATTAAGATATTGATCCACTGTAATGTTTTCTTTCCAGTTTTTAAATGTTCGAATAAATAATATATATTTTTGATAGTATGACTATGTATATTGTTAATTTTATATAATGAGTCGGTGATATATTTAAAAATCTAAATTGGGTGTTATCAAATGTTACGGCTTTCAAAATGTTTATATGCATGCAACAGTGTCTATTAAATTTAATTAATATAGGCGTATATAAAATCGATGAAATATTTTTATTCTAGTGAAAATTATTTTTAAAATGCGTATATTTCATACTACTAAATAGTAGCATATCTTAAGCATCGGTATAGTTAGATTTTTACGGTACGTTTACTAAAGAACTTTAATCAGCTATAAAAGCGGAAATATGTTCAAGTTTATGAACAGAGTTGACAATCACTAAACTAGTAAATAGATTTAACTCGAATATTCTTATTTAGAATACTACAGTGAATCGTTGCCTATTTGTGCTGATATCTTTATCGGTTCGCACTAATTCCTCTATGCACTCTATAAAACCTTAATTGACTACAATATCTAGTATATATTTTAAATTTGGTCGATGCTTTGAGAGATTTGTGTTAATTTTAAAACGTCAACATTTGTATTGTTTTAAATTTTCAACTGTAAAAATAACTCCCTATGATTGTGAAGTTGGGATTAAAAATGTGTAGTATTATTTAAGCTCTAGTATTGAAGCAATTTTTTTTTGAGATTTCGTACTTTAATTTTGATGATACTATTCTTCTAAACTGAAATTAATACTTTTATAATTTTTAAATAAAAATATATAAGTAGTTTTATAATAGAAGTGTGATTCTTGCTAGTTTGAATATTATTTTGGTTTTAAAAATATTGCAGCTATATCGTGGGTTGGACGCATGATGTCCGGTCGCAATTTTATCTTTTTTGTAACACTTTTAAAATGCAGATTAAATTTTAAATCGATTTTTCTACGTATAGTGAAAAGCGTCACGTCTGCAAACTCGACAACCTCGATTTCAGATAATCATTTTCTGAAGATTATTACACACACGAACAACAATTTTATAAATTACGATAAAGTCAACTTCTTGTTTATATCGGATAAAATTTCACGTTGACTAATATGATATAACTCCACGTAATTTTACTCTATTTTTTAAGAAACTATCAGTTCAGATATATATAATATATTTTCTCGAATTTTTGCTGATTAGATCTAAGCGAATTGAACCTGTATTTCACTATACACGACAGCACAGAGGCAAAGCATGGCCGGCATAATGAGCAAGGTGAGCCTGTTTCTGCTCACCTTTCAAACGGTGGCCCACATTCTGGTGATGCGTGAGGCGCGCATCCGTCCCAAGGACACCCTCTCCTTCGCCTCCTCGGCCATCATTGTCAGCGAGGCGGTGAAGCTGGCGGTGAGTGCCGCGGTGCTCCTCTATCAGGACGGCTGGCGGAAGCCCTGGCAGACGACGCTGAGGGAGCCCTACGATTGTGTCAAGATCACGGTGCCGGCTGTCATCTACGTCGTCCAGAACAATGTCATCTATCTGGCTGTCAGTAACCTGGATGCCGCCTACTTTCAGGTGAGTTGCTGTTGGAGATTGTATTTTGATTGTGATAGGAAACTAAGCTGGCGACCAACAAAATGTATAATGTTGACGTCAGTCATAAAAATTAAGAACTAATATTCCTTCCACATATATGGGTTTATCAAATTGGATGAGATATTGGCAAACACTGATACAATATTGCTAGCCTATATAAAGCTTTGATCTTACAATAATTAACGTTTTTTTAATATATTTGGAGTTCGAATACAACCAGTGTTGTGAGTCGGCTAACATCTGTATTTTGGCATTTTAACTCCAAATCTCTTTTAAATGTCAAAATTCGTTTTTTTTCTATCATGACTGGAATTAGGGCTCTGTCACCCTATGCAAAGCTCGTGTCTGTCAGATAAAATATTAAGGAGTTATATAGCTCCACGGTGCTACCGACTATCAACATGTCACACATGTGTCAATGCATACATTAAACCATTACATTAAATTCGCTCAATATCTCGCATTCTGAGTTGTTCCAGTTTATTTGCATATCTAATTAAATTTTGCAACTTTATTTTTTTTAATGAACTAATTTTTATTTATTTTTACAAAATTTAATATTTTTTATAGATAATAAATGAGTATTTTATTAAATGTAAAACTAATTTTTAATTTCAATGTTAATCTAATATAAATGAAATTTACAGCTACACAATTTCATGATCTACCATTTCAATGACAAGGACTGGATGATTGATGTATATAATAAAGTATTGCCGACAAACAAATAATGGGTAGAATTCACTGAAGAAATCATATTTTAAAAGCAGCAGAAAATATGAGTCCAGTAGGGAGTTTGATGATTTACATCTACATTGTATCTTTACCTACTAGTCTACTAAAGATATATCAAAGGTCACATTTCTTCAATTGTAGAAACTCAACCCACTAATGGCTTATTTGACACACAATCTACTTTAACTTGGTTGTGAACCTAAGTTATTAAGTTCTATGATTATTATTATTTAATCTGCCTAGTTGTTCGTTTATTATCAGGTTTGGTTTACAGTTTAACATATTATCCAAAAATATTTGCTTTAATGCTTCTAATCTAATACAACATCTAGATAATTTGTTTATGTATATGCTATATCTCCGATTTTGTTCATGTGTTTTATACACAAATTTAAAAAAATTATTGTATGTATTGTGTATTATATTTATTCGTAATATTGTATTATATTAATGTGTTATCAATATTAATGTTCATGCTTAATCCATTTTACAAATCCTTTCCATTTTTACAATTAAGAGAATTACAAATGAAATGTCATAATGAAATTATAAATTTATTCGAATATGTGTAACAAACTACATAAAATATGCATACCTACATTTTCGGTTATAAAATGTATAAACAATGACAATAATTACCTCACATTTGTTCAGAAAATCGATAGCTGTCATGTGACGTGTTGCCGACAACTAAAATTAACATTTTGTTAAATGATTTGATTCTCAATTTCGTCTGTTTATTATAGTCCGCTTGTCAGAGCTCCAAAAAATCAGTGAAATATTAAACGAACCATGAAGTTTTTTTATGAATAATTTATGAAATACGGGATATTTTGATTTAAATTGTCAAATATTAAGCCGACAACGTCAGTGTTTAACATTAGGTATATATTTTTATTTCCAGATAAATTTGGGATTAGTTTGAGAGATCTTCTATACTGATTGCAGGGTTTGTATATTTTTCAATAATTCCTATGGAAACTTTATTTTGTCCTTAAAACTAAAGTATGTGTGTAACTAATGTGTTAAAAATCTACCATAATACACTTACATAACATAAACGAGTACCTAAACTGATTTCTAACAATTACACTATTTAACACTATATATAATACTTTTTCTCTTATAGGCCTATACGAGCTGCTTCTAAACTGTTAATGTTATGTAGAACCGCATTGCGCTTCCCTCAAGTCTTTTGTTATAGAATTTTATATATTTGGTTTGTATACATGAACTGCTGTTTTGTGCAATCTGTTAACAAATTTTATTTTGGGTATAAATTTAATTTAACCAAATTGTTTCTTGGTTAATAATGTTTTGCAGCTTTATTACGAATGTATGAAATATTTTCGGAGAGCTATTAAAAAAGTATTGAAGCAGTATAGACTTTTGTTCTGATGAAAGTGTACGAATCCTGTAATTTATTACCTAATAATAAGTGATAAAATATCCACCTCTTATTCCGTTCGTATTAGCCGCAGTACTAGACTAATATAGTTTGGATAATAAATCATATATTATACGCAAATAACTCTTTATCATACGCTAATGAAATGTTACTAATCTTTCTTTTTTATCTTAAATGTAATTGAAATATTGATGTCAAATACACATGTCTTATAGTCGGAGCTCAACTATAATATTGTTTATAACGGGTCAGTCAAATAGACAATAGTTCACTCTTCTACACAACGAGTACCTGGGAAGCTGCCGATATTTTACTATCAATCCTCTCCCCCACGTGCACAACTCCATGCAGGTCACCTACCAAACGAAACTACTAACTACTGCCCTGTTCAGTGTGTTTCTGTTGGGCCGACGGATCTCGGTTATCCAGTGGTTCGCCCTGTTTCTCCTCTTTGTGGGAGTTGCGGTGGTTCAACTGCAGCCCGATGATCCGCAGGACCCCGCGAAACCGGCCGGCGGTAGTGCCGCGGCCAACACACCGCCTCAGAACCACACGTTGGGACTCATGGCGGTTGTTGCCGCCTGTATGATGTCCGGTTTTGCCGGAGTATACTTCGAGAAGGTATGTAACGCGGAATGCGGATTAGTGTTTCTGGGTGAGATCAGATTTATCGCTGGTTTTGTAAGGTATACTTTTATTGTTAGTCATTGTTCAAGCCTCAATACAGGCTTGTTGTTGTATATGGTGAAAGGCGGACATTTTGAAAATTACAATTTTGTGACAATTTTTTTCTCAATTTGATATAAATTGGTAATATTCTCCAAGAATAAATGGCAGTCAAATGGGAAAGGGGGCACGAAGCTCTCTCAGACCCTCCCCCCAGCCTCACTGGATCCGTGCCTGCAAAACAATATACATATACTTATAATGATAATTATATAGTAAATAAATATAAAATATTTAAGACTTTACAAACAACTTGTGTTACTATACTTTTCTATTGAAGCCATTATGGTTTCTTTATGTGTTTTTAATATTTTATAAAATAATTTTTCAATAGAGTAATATACATTTTAATTTTGTAACAAATAATGTAATCGGAAATGTTCATTTAGTACCTATTGTGTATAATTGTATAATACAATTGTTAAATTTAAGCAAATTTAATAAAACAAATGTCAAACTGCTCAATTTCATTTCGTTAAAAATAACTTAATTTGTCTTTAAATGTACAATGCTTTATAACTTGAATGTTTTTTTTACTGCATATTAAATATTGTAATTACATATTTATAAAATAAATGTTTGTAATATATCTACGGAATTTAATCTACTAAAATTTATATACATGAAATACACTTAATAGTATTTACATAACAAATATTTTCTCTACATTTACAAAAATTTTATATTTCATTAAATCGTTAGTATTTTACTCATTTTGCTATACATTATTAATTGTGTTCGCAATATACACAATTTATAAATACAGATGACCTTTCTATTTCAACTTATGTAAAAAAAACTTAGTTTATCTAAATACTAAATACAATAAGAATATTTAGAGAATAATATATACTGTAAAAAATTAACAGTAAGCAGACTATGCCAGTATATTAATTATTAGTTTAATTTATAAAATATTATATATCTGTATCCATTGTCACGATAACTTTTGTTTGTAAAAAAATTGAGCTGTTATATTTAAAAATGTGGTTTTGATGAGTACTTGGTCATTATTAAGATTTAGTCGGAAGTCCCAAAAAAATTTTTTTAATGTAATATTGTTTGCGGATCCCTTTGAAAAACTTCATCGAAAGCTCTCTTATATACATGCTTAACAACAATAAATCGATTGACCCGTTGATCGCAGCTCCTCAAGGGCTCAAAGACCTCTCTGTGGCTGCGCAATGTCCAGCTGGCCCTGTTCGGTGTGGTGGTTGGTCTGGCCGGCCAGTGGTACTACGAGTACGAGGCCATCTCCGCCAAGGGCTTTTTCTTCGGCTTCGATTCGCTCATCTGGCTCCTGATTGCGCTCCAGTCGCTCGGTGGCCTGCTGGTTGCCCTCGTCGTCAAGTATGCCAACAACATTCTCAAGGTGAGCGCAGTGTAGACCAATCTGAGCATGGGTTTCACTTCGTGGGAACTGGGTGGGAGTCGTTCTGGAAATCAGGAACATCAACTTAGAATTTTGAAATAAAATCGAGGAAAATTTGGGGGAAATGTTTTTTTTACTCATGTAAAAAATATGGTTTGTAAAAAAATGACTTTTCCAAGTATTATAAGAACGCTTTCGATCTTATTCTATCTCTTCAGTAGTTATTATATTTATTATTGTTTTTAGTATAATTTTTGTTTTCTATTGTACAGTATATATTTTTATATTTAAATTAATTCCATTCATTGTGTACTGTATTATTTGACTGTATGAAAAGTTGTATGAATATTATATTGTAAGAATTATGCACCCTCACTGTCTCGCTCTGTATCATTCAATCATAATATTATTGACAGAAAATATTTTTCAAATTTCATAATTAATTTGAAACCAATATTCATCCGTCAGTTAAATTTAGACTCCTAATAGGGTGATGTCAAATTGTTACACACACCATTCTTATAGAGTTTGGTTCTCAAAAAGCTTTCATTATTTATTGTTTACTCGCTTCCATCGTTATTTTTCAGCGTTTTGTGTATGTTTTTTTGTTATTTCCAGGGATTCGCGTGCTCTGCAGCAATAGTACTCTCGTGTATTATCTCCGTATTTGTGTTTGGAGTGACACTATCCTTGCAATTTGTCCTTGGCGCCACTTTTGTAGTAATCTCGATTCTACTTTATGGTTGGTACCCGCCTGTCAGCATAGACGAGGGTCAAAAAATAAAGAAAGAAAAGTAATTTAGCCACATTAAAACAGTATTTTACAGACCTATATTAGGCCAAAATAAAGGATCAGAGACCTTTCCCACCTCAGTCTTTTCTCTAAATTTGCGGTAATTAAGTACTGCCAGTCTTCATTTGACATCTATTGCTTTGATGTAATAATAATGCATGTTACAAATTGTGTTACCTCTACAGGGCAGCTATATAATAAATAGCTAATGTTTTTCTAGCTATTCCTGCAATATATTGTTGTTTCTGTCAATATCTAGTTCTGTGCTGTTTGTTAATCTTTCCTAATGGATTGTGCTTTCATGTACATTAATTTGACCTCATTTCTTTATTCTTTGAATAGTGTATGCCATGATTCTTCTACTCGTCATGATGTATTGTATTCAGCTGAAAATAGCATTTTTTTGGGTGTCATGCGCTTCTATTTCTAGCTATAAATTTATTACCACATAATAATTAATTGCTTTATCGTAATCTAATTGAGTATTTAAGATTGCCGAGTTGAGTATCATACATATTTCATCGGGTTAATATATGCCGTTTTTTACTTATTTTAATTCTTTTTAGGAATAGGCACTATTTATTGAATATATACATTTTTGATTTTCAGCTATTTTGTTCTTTTCGAATTATGCTTGTGGGTTATGATCATAATCAACTATGTTAATAAGATCTTAACTATTTATTTTAATAAGTTTATAACGAGTTTGAAACCAATATTCGTATTTTTCTACTCTTTAATAAAAGTCCGGAAGTAATACTATATTAATTAAAGTAAAATAATAATTTGCATCTGTTAATTAATAAGTTAGGGTTCGGGGGGCTTTAAAAAATGGAAGCATTATACACCCTGACATTGAAGGTAGATCATCTGAGAAGTTACAGATTGAAAAGATAATATAATTTCCAAGGAAATAAACTAATTGAAACAACTTATTATATCTGTATCGACTTTCTGATGTATAAAACTTCAAAATAAAGGATCAATAGCGTATAAATATGTTATGTAAAAATAGTTTTTTTGTTGATTTCGTTGTTTTACTTAATTGTTTTTAATTCTCTACCGAATTGGGAGGAGCTACGTCCATGGTTATTTGCTGTAGTCAATTTGTAATAGTAAACATATTTTCAAAGTTACAATTGTTCTGATTTAAGTAAAAATTAATTTCAAAAAATTATATTTAAGAATGTATATGCGGATATTTATTATTGTATCATTCTGTTTTAACAAATGTAGGTTTATACCTATTATAATTTCTTTTGAGATTGCACAACTATTTCTATGTATCGGAACGTTTAATACTATGCCAACAACACAATCAATACTAAAAACCAGAAGATTCACGACGTAATTATTTACGAAACAAGTAAAACATCATAATAATTGACTAACAAACCTTTGCCAATGCTTTAACAAAAGTGTGGGCAGTTTGAAGTTTGATGTTATTAAAAAATGGTTTTGATTATTATAGCTTTAATTCATAAATTTTCCACTTCACATCGTATTCATATTATAAAATAATATATGAGTATGTTTCATAAAAATAAAATTACTTATAACTATTTCAATTACTTAACATCTATAATATTACACGTAACAATGTATTTTAAATATATTAAATATAATTAAATATTGTTATATTTAGCTAATATTGCACAAATTAAATTTTAAAATCTTAATTATTAAAGAGAATAGTCCAAAAAAATTATATTATTGTCTAAATGGGTTGGATGTTGAACACCATCCTACATCTCGACTGATTTTCGGTTTGACGGATCTATGTTGCCTCCATGATCTTTCTGTCAACGTATCCCGTACATTTTTTGTCATCATTCATTCATTTGAAGAGCATATTTTTGTCGGTTAGGACATAGCTCATAATTTTTTGTCAATGATATCAATATTAATTGCTTCTCTAAATTTTGTTTAACTTTGTATAAGTTTCGCTACTTGTGTTCAGCTGTTTACGGATAATTCTGTCTATAAAGTGTTGTCTTTGTGCATAATAATTTTATATATTCAGAGTTGACGTTTTTGTCAACTATTTTATGGAATAAATATTGTGGTAATTATTAACATCATTTTTGTTTTTGCTGTCATTTTGAATTGTTGTAACTGTTGCTCATTGCACTGCCACTGTTTCTGCAACTTTGCTATTTATTAATTATACTGAATAATTTGCAAACATCAACCTCGACTACATCAGAATAATAAGGATATTCATTGTTGGCATTTTCGTCGACTGTTTTATGGAATAAATTTTGTGGTAATTACATGAATTGTTTTTTTTGTGGACTTAATTTTATTTTTAATTCAAAACCATTTCTGCAGCTTTTAGTTTTGAAATTTTTATAATTTATTCACAATATATTTTTAATGTTAATATATATGTTATAAATAGTAAATCTAGATTATTCTATTCACAAATGTGTATATTGGAACTTGTTGTATTTTAAAAATGTCAGACTTAGGCTAGTTTAAGTACTAAACTAGTGTCTAGTTATACTTATAGTAGTACAATGAAATAATGGCTTAAGATTAGACCCGTAAATTCCTAAATTTTTCAATAATAGTAAATATTTGTTTAAAATTATGTTTACCATTTATTTAGTTTATAATTTATTTATAATATATATAAAATTTATAATTTAGTTTATAATTCATAAATACATGTTTTCTATGGATTTATTATTGACACTACTTTTAATATCTCTATATTTGACACTATTTTTAAAATTTCAGAATTTACAGGTCTAAACTTAAGGATCCCCCAAATAATGACAATGTAATTTCTTTATTTATATTTTAATTAAAGTTATTTTCAATATAATAACTACAAACACATTTATGAATAAATTTAATTATGTTTATAATTTTTATGTTACTCAGTAATTTTTACATTTATATATAAATAAATAATTAAAAATACTTTTTGAATATTAAAATGACAGTTAGCCTGACAACATATTTTAATAAGTATATACAATTTAATTTTTTTTTAATTGTTAATTTTTTTGTTAATTGTTTAATTTGTTGTTAATAAATTGTTACTTTAATTGTTTAATTTTATATATATACAATAGTGTTGGAGCAGTGGGGAAAAACATATTAGTTTGCCTCCTCAAAGTTTTAATACATATTTTATTATTTTTGTCTGCTTAAAGTTAAACAGTTATATCATAAAACAATTGCTTTATCTGATTTTTGTATACCCTTTAAAAAAGATTGCCCCTTTGCCATTAGCTTGCTCTGAGTCTGACATATCTGTAATATAAAAAATTCATATTAAAATTTGGGGAGGGGGTATATGAATGCACATCAACTTATACACAAATCTTCTCATGCCCTGGTCAACTTATATCCAAGTCGGCTCATACCCAACATATTAAAATTTATATTGTATTTAAAAATAAATAAATTGATGTTCTATTGGAAATAAGCAAAATTGATTTAGCTTTTTTTGTGTTTCAATAATCATTAAAACTTATCATGAGCATTAACTGCCTTAGAAAGTAAAACCACAAAGATAAAAAAGTATTTTGGCATCATAAGCAGGTAGACAATTGAAGAAAATTTAAATTAAATAATTGGCATAAACATTCCCTGTACTCACTTATTGTTGTATATCCACTAAATCTCATTAAAACAAATCATAATTTAATCCCCCTCCTTTGTGTGCTCTAAAAAATTCAAATACATTATTGTAATAGGTATTAAGTAATAGATAGAGTATATTGACAGTATGACAGTCATACTGCAATAAAATAGTATGGACTTCTAACAGTATAGAAGTCACTGTACTTTTAATTATGTTTGAATATGTTTATAATTATAAACATAGTCACAATTTTTCATGATTATTGATTAAAAATGTTTACTTATTTATTATTATTATAGATAATATTAATTATTTATTACAAATTTAATTAAAAATATAAAGTAAAATTTTGAACATTTCTAATTACATTTGTATTTTTTATAGTATAAATGTTTCACTGTCACTAGCTCTCACTTCTGCATTAATTACAGTCTGGTCATACTTGTCAATTCATGTTAAGAAATATTTTCTATATATAATAGATAATAATCAGGCCTATACACAGGATATTTTCAAAATATGGACCCATTCTCTGGCTCCTCAATTAAATGCTTTGCTAACGTGTAAATTTACATTATATAATATATTTTTTGACTAGTCCATAAATGTACATATGGCAGAGGAGTAATGTTTCAAATTAATATTATGCAAAATATTAATATTTGACATATAATACAATATAGTCAGTGGTTTATATCCAGGATTATGTTACCAATTTGTAAAGGGAAGAAAAATACAACAAAAATTATAAAATATAGTAGTATTCTATATCATACAAAGGGGGCACTGGTTCAGCAAAAGGGTGCCAAGTCCAGAATTACTAAGTCCCCTCCCTGTATCCGCCACTGATAGAATATCATTTTATGCACTCACTGAAATTTTTCATCAAAGTAAAAATGTACCTCGGGGTCTGTTGGAAGTGCATTTGCACACCCATTGCACCACTACTGGGTATGAGCCTGATAACTGCTATATAATAAGTTTGTCTATATATGTTATTTTTTTTAATAAGTATAAATTTTAATATATTAATTTATATAATGCTTTACATAACCATATTATATATTAGTCTAAGATTTAAATAAAAAGTATAAACTATAATAATACATTATAACTATACTTTAATTTATAAATATAATGTTATTAATATTTTCTAGAAAATAATTAATAATAATGTTTAAGTTGTAGAATTATTAGAATGGTATATTCCAAATTTAGTGTCATATTCTAAATATTTGTATAATTTAGATGTATATGTCCATTTATGACTAAATAATACAATTTAATTTACAAATTAAAAATGTACACTAATACCCATTTTAAATAAGGTTGTTTAATATAAGACTATGAAAATGTAAACAATAATTTTTTAACTTAATATTTTTATTTTCATAAAATTATACCTGTTTATTTTTATTAAGAGATATAATGTTTGTATGTTGTACATTTTCATAATCTTTTTAAATATAATATTATAACTTATATCTTACATAATGGATTTTAAGAAGAAATATAACTATTTAAATTACATTTTTATACCTAATGTTTGCTTCAAATTTCAAAATGGTTACATTTTTATTTATAAAATAAGATTACTATAAAAAGTTCACTGCATCAAATATTTTCAGAAATTATATATTTTTAGTAGAACAATAATATTTAGTTTAAAGTATGATCTGCATTAATTAATATTAAAATTTGGCATTGCTTCTAAACAATATGTATAGTAGCTTGATTAATTAAATATTTTTCCCATAATTAACAAATTCATTTTTAAAATTTCTCCATGAAGTCAAATCAGGTGATTTTTTTTAACAGTTAACATTAAAAAACATAACATTATTCATATAAAAGTGTAAATACATCTAAGATTTTGCATGATGTAAATCCCAAATCTAATTGACTACATTGTGTTATTTTTCTAATTTTAAAACTTATTTATTTTAGGAAATTTTTTATTTTATTACTAAATTAATTTTTATATATTAATTAATAAAAAATACATAATATAATTCCTTAGATCTATAAGGTAATTACTAGTGTTACAAAATATTATTTATTGATATGTAGTTTTGCTTTATATATAGACAAAATATGAACATTTGGTCATATCTATTTTGGTGTTATTTGTAATTAAGTTCTGCAAAACTTCAATTTACATTTAGATAAGTTTAATTTGTATATACAATCTTATGAATCTGAAGAGTCGAAAAATAAATCTTTACCAAAAAGGAAAATAGTTTCCTGTGTTTATTCACTATATAATATTATCTGTAAATCAGAATAATCACTATATCAACTTAATAGTGTCATAATTATATTGTATGTGAGGAAAATTAGAATTTTTTAAATGAAATGTATGAATTTTAGAATAATAATAAAAAAAATTACCCTTACTGGAATACTGACATTTTAAGCTATATGATGATCACAAAATGAATATACTTAATAATACTGGGATTCCATTATTTCCAACCTTTTATTCCAAAATATATAGATGAAACAAAATGAGGTTTATTTCAATGCATTGTTCAGTCTACATGTGATATAATGCAAAAATATAAAGATTCTATATAATATTATAAGAGTTTTTGTATATTGTATTGTTTTATATAATTGTAATATAGATGGATAATATGTATACACTACATGTTTAATAGCTGTTTAATATCTATTTAAAACATATTTAATACTATATAATTGACATAATCTGTTATGCCTTTATCATTGCAAAATTAATACATTTGGAGACTGAAATATGGAGTGCGTATTCGTTTGTATTAGTATGTTATTTTTTAGAGTAGTTAAAAAATAATATCCAGCTTGTTTTGCGAGAGAATACAATTTTAATAAAAACATATATTATTAATTAAATAAACATCCTTTGAGCATCTTTCAGACGCTCTTTCCAATGTTATTCTTATTTGTATATGGTATTCTGAGACAACTGTAAAAATAATTAATCGGGAGCGGTACTACTTGACCGCAGTTTTTATTTTATTATTAAAATCAAATTGGACAATGTTGCCGTCATTAGCTTTCTTCCCAGGTTCGCGTTATGTAATATAAACTCTCCTTTATCTTGCAAGATAAGTATTACTTCGAAATGTTATAGAAGTAAATATTTGCAGGTAATTAATACATGTCGTGGAGTGAGAGTCAATATTCTTGTCTGCAGTAGGTAATGCAGTCTCTAGTTTATTATTGTATAGACAGTTGACCCCGTTAGAATTACTTTCATCACACTGCATGCAGCAGGATTAATATATAGGTGAATCAGCCCACACAAGACAGGCAGGCGACAGAAGGGAACCCGGGGCCTATTTCATATATCTTCGCTTGTATTCTGGTTCAGTCCACTGTTATATGCTAGAATTTGTTTGTCCTGGAATATTTACTCTTATGAGTCACCGAATTTGTTTCTTCTTTGTTTTTTGGGGACAGGAATTTTTTCTGCTACTCCGTAGGAGTTAAGCAAACGCGCTAGTCATTTTTGGTTATGGTATTTTCTTTATTATATTGATTCCATGTAGCTTGGTTCTTCGTACCGTATTTTCTAATTTATGATTCATTTACTTTTAAATATATTATAGTAATTGATCACATTCTATTTCACTTGTCAACTGAACACAACCACAAAATAGAAAATATATAAAGTACCGGAAATTATCAAATTTGCAAATATTGAATTTATCAAATTATTTGTATCTGGTATTTATACCTTTATTGAACCATGTTTATAATGAATAATTAGGAATTCTGTTGTTTTTGTTTTGTCTACTGGATATTACTGCTAAGATAATAAATAGTTGTGAACTAAAAAGTCAGTTCTTGAATAAATTCAAATTGTTTGTAAATTACGAAGAATAGGTTATAGCCTACAATGTTGATGAATAAGTAGTATTTTGAATGTATAAATAAAAAAGGAGTAATTAAATTAATTCAATAAAAATTCATACTGTTCTGCCATCTCTTAAAAAGTAGAATATTCGTGAAAAGTGGACTTTCAATTATTTAAAAGTCCACCGATTTTATGAAAAAACTTAATTATGTTGTACATGAAATTTTTTGTGCAATGACAATTTAAGCTAAACGAAATGCAAACGGATTCTTAATTTTTTTACTAACAAATCACTACATTTGGATTACGCATGAAAATATTTTTTTTATAATAATTTTTTGTGTTGTACATATAGTAACTGTACTTAATGTAATTACATTTATCGTCTGCTATTTTATTCTGTCCTTTTAAAGGGCCAATAAAATTATAACTTATAACGTGTCATTCAATCCGTCAATGAATCGACATATGATGGTATAGTCATGTTTTACATGTTTGTACTTTAACATTGAGACTATTTTCAAATACATTTGAACATATTTACTCCACATGATTAGACCGATAAATGGATGTTGTTGTTTACATGTGTACACTTTCAGATTTCAGTTTTACACTGCATTAGGTAGTATCAATTTAAAGGGTGTGTTTACTTTTTCTCTATTTCTCACCCAACATCAATTTAGGTGTGATGCTTGGCGTCCAATGGTGTGTTTCACCCAGCGGGACGAACTAGTGGGTAAGCGGTGCATCTTTCGGGATGTTAACGACGATATTCACGAATCTGGCTACATTCGACTCGTTAAAACCAATGACGACAATTCTCCGGCCAAGGTTAGTTATAGCTGCTATCGATTAGTTTAACCTGAGGGGGGGAGGTTAATTTGACGACCGTCTCATATGAAAGTTTGTTTGTGTGGTCTAAAAGCCTGTTTAGTGGGGCGGATATGTGACATTTTTTGCTCGAGGTGTGCACTTCTGGAAGAAAGCATGAAACTTTGTCCCTGGGGGTTTTAAAGTATG
>JAUZND010011210.1:10310-28940 GCA_034780555.1 Coelogynopora nodosa | reverse complement strand
TTCTTCGTTCTTCTTGTCTCGAATATTAAAAAGACGCAACTCAGTCTTGAGTTCGTGAATCTCTTCAGGACAGACGATATTTGGCAACATTTGTGCAACATAAACAACATGGTCCTCTTTCGTCGGCTGGAAGATATCAAGGAAGTCGAGACAGTGAAGAATTTTATTCTTGAAAGACAGCTTTTGTGATAGATATAGTTTGCAAGTTTTGAGTAGAAGCTACGAAACTGTAATAGTAATAGATTACAAAAACAAAAAGGACCCTGGACCAGAAGAAGACATATCTCTTTTTGAAAATCAATCGCAAACTCTAGGAAGTATGAAAAAAACGTATAACGCTGGAAAATTTCAAAATAACACTCAGCGTTAAATAACGCAGGCTGCACCAGCACTGATACTGGGAACAACAACTTTTTTGAAGGCAGTAAAAATATAATTTATTTTATTTTAGTGCAGCCCATTTTATGTTAAAATTTGGCGATAATTTTTTGACGAAAATTTGCAATAAATACAATATTATTTTCAACACATACCAAGTTGATATGTTAGAATCAATACACGCGATTTTCATATTTCGTGTTTTATTGTTTTTGTCAAAACTTGTTATATTTAAATTATTCATCCTCACCATAGTTGTACTTCTCTTCCTATGTCATGAATTGAATTTTATAACAAAATTGACTTTTTGAAGCGTTTATAGATTACTACTCATTATAAATATATGTAATAAAAAAAAGTATAAATAAATACTAATTTTATTATATATTATTATTACAAACTCACAGTGGGACATTCTCGAGATTCTTTGCGCCAATCGAGCAAACAATGAGCGCAGAAACTGTGCAAACATGGCTGAATGCTGGAATCAATAACACTAATTCAGTGATTATGATATAGGATAAATAAAACAACTAAAAATGACTGTAACCATACAATGTTTTCGTTATCTTAGAATCTTCATGGTTTATAATTTTTACAAAAAAATATAATTAAATCAAAAGGTTTACAAATTTAAAAAGTAGAATTAAAATTATTTTCAGTTTTCATAAAAAATAATTAATTAAATACAACTTTATTGATACTTTAAATCTACTTTTCAGAAATAGATACTTATACAATGCGCAGATAATAAAATAAAAGAAGATTGGAATATTTATAAGAATACCCCTAAAAATCACCCTTTTTATTCACCGATTAAGCTAAAATTCAGTACAACAAATATACCTTGCCTTTAAAAAAATTTTTGAATCATGGGTCCTAAGGGTCCTATGGGTCTACCGCTGAGGGTCCTAAGTCCCGCACCTTATTAATTTTCTACTGTATCTGTTTAAGTCAGCTTCTACTTTCGGTCCGTTTTAGTTTTGTGTCCTGGATAATGGCTTTAGTTAACATATAACTACTACAGGCATGACTTAACATCCTCTCATTTCCTAGGCCTGTGTTATAAGTACAATTAGTATAACTTGGTAGAATTCCTTCACTTTTGGTATTGGTCTCCTTTTGGCTGGTTTTCTTGAGTTTTTTCTAGGAAGTTATACTCTTATTTCCAGTTTTATTAATTCCTCTCCTTTTGTGTACCTTTTTTGTCAGTTTTCTTTGTTATATAGTTCTTTTCTTTCTATCTGGTGAGCTGATTTTGCCTGATGGTTCCAATCAATTATATTGACCATTTTTTGAAATTATCTTTTTCTTTGTCGATTTTTTAATGACGTTAAAAAAGCCAATTTAGAAAACGTATTAAAAAATGGATGAACTATAAATTAAACACAAACAGACAATAAAATTCGAAAAAAGTTTTCCTGTTACTGATCAGTGCTTTTTTTTGGCCTTTTCTGACGTCAGAGGACCACTCTTGGAAATTCAAAAAAGAAAAATGATTTTGCATCTAATATAAATTTCAAACAGATAACTACAAATAATTATATTTTTATAAGTTTCGGAGCAATTTTATAAGAAAATGGTATTTTAGTGTACAATATTATGATCTGGTTATATAATAGGTCCAGCTGGACTACCCCAGACCACTTAAAAATATATACATTTTATTTCTGATAAATTTTAGAAAAAGTATTAGTAAAATTTAGAGCTAAGTAATTACAAAATTGCAGATTTTTCTAAAATGGATAAACTTTTTTCTGTTTTAATGTTTATGTGCATAAATTACTCTATGTTATGTAGTGTGTACTTTACATCTGTTATCTTCACAGAACTACTTTTGTTGTACTATTCTACTAAAACAATATATATAAAAAATGATCTAATTATAGAAAACATTGATAAGATGTATCATATCTATGTGTCAAGCTGATTCACAACTAATAACTTGTTCAGTGTGTTTTGTGATATGGTCTGGTACGGACCAGATATAATATCGAGTTTTCAGTTCATGAACTTATGAAAAATCAATCAAACTAAAACTTGGAAGAATAGTTATATACTTTATGACAATGAAAAACTTTTTACCTGTTAAATGTTAGGCTAATTTAATATTTTTTCACATATATGGTGGTTACTGGTGGTCTAAACAACACAAAAATGACATACATTACTTTTCTAAATACTAAAGTTTCTAACATGTTTGCTTAATTTTTTTGAAAATTAGCAAGAAATACAAAATGTAGATCCCCTTGACTGAGAAGGAGCAAAGAGGTATATATTATAAAATGGACAATTTGTAAGGAGTGTGGGTTTATTATAGGTTCTTTAAAATAGCACAAACCTATGGACAACCAACACATAGGTATTATATATTGTAGAAGTATAAAAATAACACAAAATACAGATTTGTGCGAAGCGCAATATTTAAAAAAATTGTTATTGATGGTAATGTGCTGAAAAACATTATGATATTTAACTATACTGGAAGGACAGCCCATATCAGGATTGTCCTTTCAAAATTAGTACGGTAGACAGTCCTAAAATACCTTTTTTTCTCTTAAATTTTAATTGTAATCAGAAAATCCTTTGTGTCTTTTTATGAATTCTATTGTATGGTGCCCGCGAATGTAGCCATACAAATTTCAAAATGTGACAAACTTTTCTAGATCATACATAAGCCTACATTATTAAAGTATAAGTAAATTTAAGTTATAAAAAGTTATGTGCAGTAAGTGCTAAATTAAACCAAAATGTATTTGCTTGCTATCTATAAAAATTTAAAAATAATAATAACAAAAACAGGAATTATGTTACAATTCCATACAACAAGTAAAAAGTGCATAGTTACAAAAATTTGATACGCTAATGTAGTATTTTATGACATTTTAAAAAGTACAATTATCAGGGTTCTCAGACTTATAACTGAACGAACTTCCTGACGAAATTCAATGAATTATCTGGTGACTGTGTCACACTTGCCTCTACCCCCAATTGGCCTCTCTAATTCTCTGAAGAACTGATTTACATAAAAAGCTACAGAAAAAAGTATGCACTCACTGTCAGCTAAAAATCAAGACTATTCAAAACCATTAATCACTGTTTGCTTAAAATGAAGACTTTTCAAGACAGGTCCAAAAATTAAAGACTTTTCAAGTCGTGTAAGAACCCTGAATTATTAATTGTATAGAATTATAGAGAGCTTCTAATTCGGTTTGATGCTTGATATATCATCTCTTCGGCAGAAAACTCCGCATTGCGTTGGATTGTACAAAAAAATCTATATTAGAATTCGGTTTCATTATCATATGATCCACATAATTCATAAGAATGTCACGTTCGGACTAATGTCTGAGTTACTTTTTCTCTATCATAGCAGATATTTTTCGTTCGAATTATTAAAGTAAACTGCGTCATATATATATATAAAATTGTCGGAAAAAAGGAAATTCTCACTATATGATTGTGTAATATTACTAGCATTAACATATATTGAGATATCAATTAACTATACATTTAATAATATAGTAAGATCAACAAAAAAGGATTAAATAAACCAAATAATGTGCAACCAATTAACGTATTAATTAAATAATACAAACGTGCTTTGAAAACATCTTGGTATTGCTAAGTACCATAGTTAAGTCATATATACTAACATTAATGTACAAAAACATATGATCTACATCTTGAATACATAATTGCAATGCACTTATATATTTAATTTACTTATCTTACTGTATTTTAAAATACTTTTCAATATTTTTAGACAACATTTTTTACAAATACATTCCAAAATCGTGGGACTTTGAATTATATTATTTCAGTTAAATTTAACAGCAAATTAAAATTAACATGTGAATTACTGTCAAACAATTAACTATTATTATTATTGAGCTATTAATCAAAATTATTTATTTTGCAATAGTCTTTATTAAAGATAAAGTAGAATAAAATTAAATGAAATTATGATCAAACATCTTTCAAAGTAAACTTATTTTACGACGAAATCAAACTATCGTGTAATTTTGTAATAATCGGGGATATTTTAGATCAATTTAGGATAATTCTCCTAAATTTACATTACACATATAACATCATAATAATATAATACCATAGAGTAAAATAATAAGAATTAAGGTTTATTTTGTGTTAACTATAGTGTAGCGTTTTGTCTCGTTAGTTGTGTTAAATAAATAATTTTTCCCTTATCCTAACGCGTAAATTATTCGAAGTATTTCCTCTGAATATAATGTTCACACATCTCTTTTATATATACATTGTAATATAGTATTAAACTGTACGTTTAATTAAAACGGTGTACCGTATTTATAATCACCTGACACAGTTGTGCATAATATCCCTACATATAGAGCACTCGAGGTTCCGCTCCATCTTGTCCTCATCGGGATCCGATGTATCCGGCTTTGGCTTGGTGGCGGGATCTTCTTCCCCGGTATGGATATCGGTTCGTGAACGTTTCGATGGTGGACCCTCCTTAGAGCGGTATTGATAGATTTAAAGATAAAATGTATAAAAAAAACTGATAGGAACAAATAGTGTTTCTTTCATTTATTTTGGTTTCATCAAATATGTTAAGTCTAAAATATGCCACCTATTGTGCATCAATATTAGCTCCCACCTATCTAACATTCGACTAAATCCACGGAAAAACTCCGCACATTAAATATATTTTGACTTTTAGACTACATTGCAGAAAGTCATATTTTGTCAAAGTAGTTAACAATTCACTAACAAAGACTGAAGCAAATGAGGGAGGGAGTTTTTATGTAACAATTTTATAAAAACACTTGTTCACAATCGTCAATTTTCGCAATTGTGAATTATGTAAACAATCGTTATGAGAAATAAATATGCAAATCAAATTTTGTAATCTACCAAAATATACTTAGTCATATATTAAATAGTCGAATTCATAAATTTGAAGAAACTAATTATCAAAAAAATTAAAAATAATAATAAATGTTTTGTTTACTTTGGTGGTGAAGCTTTTCCTTCCATTGTAGTCCATTAATAACTTTAACACTATAGAAATATATTTTTGTTACCCTTTGATGCTAAGTGTCTAACTTCAAATTGGAGATAACCTTAGTCTCCTGTTTCGAAATCTTTAAACTATTTATTGTTATCTAACGGAATAAAGGGATAAGTTTGACCATTTACAAACTAAATAGTTTTACCCCCAAACCACCTTCCTCAAAGAAACTGAGAGTACTCTTAGAAACGTAATTTGTCAACAAACACCATGATTTAATAGTATTTCACTTTTGAGTAATTAAAAAATAAATAGTAAAATTTTTAGATATATAACCACAATAAGAACAAATGACATCCACATGAATAATATTAAATATATGTATCTTGATGAAATGATTTCTTAATGATATCTTGATTCATGCAGACTAATTTTATTCGGTGAAATATTTTTTAACAATTTACGGTATATTACAGTATCCATTATAAATTTAGAAGAAAGTAATGTAAATATTTTAATGGCTTTAGTAAAAGTTTTCCGTTATCACAAAACAGATAAATGTATTATTTGTTGGTACTTTTAAAAATATTTTACTAAATTTATTGCGCAGATATGATATACTGCGTGTTGTTCATGTACAACCTTGAGGTTTTTATATGAAACTATGCTTTATGTTTTATTTACTACCAAAAAAGGGATCATATTTATCTGAAGTTTATAATCGTCTTAATTATTTATTTAACAGAAATTAAATAAAATTACTGGATTTATTAAAAGTTATTCTAAGATAAAATAATTTTCTATAACTATACGCATTATATAAATCAAATTCCCTAGCTGTGCATGTAGCCATTTGAAGACAATAACTTTCCTAAGCGTAGACAACCTTTTCATTTATACAAAATATTAAAAATAATGCACCTTTAATTCATCAGAGTTAGAAAATGGTTTCACATATAATACAGTAATTGAAATGGTTTTAATTTACAAACATTTCTAGTTTTAAGCAATAATGTAAAACTCTCCCAATAAAGTTAAATTAAAGCATTGTTAATTATTCTATTTTGAGAAAATTATATATTTATTTTTTAAGACTTCGCAGCATTTGAATGACTTACGATCACCTCATAAGAAACATTTTAACGGTTCAAAAAGAATAGAAATAATTGAATAATGAAGGAAATTACGGTTTAAAAATGTCAGGTTGAAAAGAGTACACGCAAAAAGTAGTAAAATCTAATGTATAAGAAATATTAAAAAATATTAGGTATAATATATTTCCTTCCCAAAGTAATATTAATTTTACCATTTATGTTATGGGTCTGTTCATGTTTTAAGCGAATCATTTAAAAACATTTTGACGGGTATAAAATAGTTAATCGAGCAAGTTTTTATTTGATTCGATAAAATTCTCAATAATAAATAATAATACTGTTACAAAACAAAATATTTTACATATAATATTTCGATATTGACACATTATAAATAATGTCATAAATTAATCTTTACAATTAAATAAATAATTTATTATGTTATATTTGTAATAAAAAATAGTCAGTATTAAAATAGTATGAGTGAAAAGATTTTTTTTACACCATTAATAACATACATTATATAGTATAGAATTTTATTGACTCAAATCAAAATTTGTTTGATCAATAAATTTTATACATCATTTTATAAACTTTAATGAGGTATCTTTTTATTTTATATTGTTATAAAGTTTTTATACTGTGTGCTCTTTCTGTCAATCTGTTATTTTTTTATCATTTTGTAAAATTAAATTCCTATATTTACCGGAAATGAAAATACGACTTAATAATAAAGATTTTTATATATTACTTTTTTGACATGATTTTTAAACTATTTTTTAAGTATTACTGACCAGTGAAAGCCCATTATATATACATGTAATACTACTTGCTTTGCAAAAATATACAATTTTATATTATTTATAGTCATTCAAATCCATCCAATGTTCAAAATTAAATAACTAAAAATCACCTCATCAACATCCTCTTTGCAAGCCGACTGACTAAGCTGTTCTTTTTCGGCCTCGGCGTCGTAATCAACTGAAATATGTGACAGTAAAAAAGTTTCAAAATGATACCTGACTCAAAGTAAAAATATTTACATAGAAAAGAAAAGAAATACACATATAAAATCAAGGGAAGTAAGTCTTTTTTTAAAATATTTTTGTAAATAGCAACCACTTTTTTTTAGAAACGCATAGTTGATTAAATTTGGGTATATAATTGATAATAATAAAATACCTTCGCTATGTTACGTTAAGTTATAAAATGAAGTACAACAAAACAAAACACATTTTGTTAACACATAGTAGGCTATACTAAATTTCTTATTGTTAATATATATATATATATATATATATATTTATATATATATATAGTATAAGCCAATCTTCAATGTGTTTATATTCTTAAAGTATTTAATTATCACATCGCTGCTACAAGGTCTAAGTGGCCTAACCGCCATTTCAATTTTGTTCAGGAGAAACAAAAAACTAATTTAATTTTGAACATTTAGATTTCTATTTTAAGTTATAAAAAAACAATTGTCGTATCAATTCCAAAATAATAGGGCTTGCAACAAATATACTTTGTATTCTATTCATCCATAATGTCGCATACAACAATACTACTGTCGCTTACAACAAATAGTCCTGGTAGGGGTTCCAAAGGCCATATATTATTCGTGTCACTCAGTGTAAATACTTTGTGCTTTTGGACCCTAACTATAGGGGTTCAACCAGAAATTGTCGCTTACAACATATTACTGTTCATAGGAAAAAAGATATCGCTCCAAAACTTGGACACACGTTAGACCATATAATATTGATAATAATTCTGAAAAAAAAATCAATTTCGAAAAATGGCGCTTAGGCCACTTAGACCTTGTAGCAGCGAAATGTAATCGCTAGTTGTATCATTAGTTGAAATATATCGCTAGTTGAATCAACGTATGGTGTAATATGAGAAAAATAAACCGTTTTGTTCAAATATTTCAAATTTATTCCAAAAAATTGAAGCAAATCTATTGTTCGTTTGAACAATATAATAAACATATGTTTTACCTATACAAAATTTAAAGATATGTCAGTTTCTCATTAGTCTGTGCCAGAAAATTGAACTTGTATTGTGTGTGTATTATTAAATTTTACATTCTTGTTGGTCATTAATTAGCGTAAACCTATAATGATATAATTAAAATGTAATGGAACATTTGTAATGGAAATATAGAAGCCGTTTGATTGGTGGCTGGAATATCTATTATTTTCATTTCATACGATGATAGAATAAAGGATGTGCGTTCTCTATATAACAGATATCATTTCATCTATATAGTAAATATCAATATATTTTTAAATACTTTTTCTACTTTGCAAACATATTATGTGGATGTGGTGCTATAATTTTAATGTTTTTTGGGACGGATTTTAGATTCAATTAATAATCAATTTTAACTTTTTTTAGGAAGTGTAAATCACAATGGAATACAACACATCCTTTAACTAGTTTAACGGACTTAAAGAAGATAAAGAAAAGTGATTATTTGAACCTTGATTCTGAAGAAACTTAATAACTTGAAGTTTACCTGGCTGTTCACAAATGGCGCTTATTTTGAATCTCAAGTATCTCGATTGTCTTGAAGGCAAAGCTGATCGCGTTGTCAAAATCGATTTCAGAGGTAATTATAATTTGACCGTCATAGATAGTTAAAACTTGACCTATAATAGTCAATGGACCTGGTGTTCGGCAGGAAATTAATTCCCCCACCACAATTTATTCCCGGACCGCAGTCTCCTCGAGAACATATTTCTCAGTAAAAATTGTCCCCTTCTAGAAAATATGATTCTTCTTTATTGGTAGTTACAAGTATTTGTGATGTATTTTAAAAGTAATTATGATTGAGAATTTTAAAATGCAATCAATGAATCAAGCTCAAATATATATTTCGCTCTATCAGCTAACAAAGTATAATTCACCATGATCATATATAAGTATTGTATTGCAGAATGCATTTGCTTAGAAACACAGATTTATATCAGCGAAACATACCTAACAAGTTTTTTACGGAAAAAAGTGACTATTCATGTGTTTAATACTGTGTTTAATTGTGAAACAATTTCTTAGTCAATATGTTATTTTCCTAAATAACCCAACCATTATTATGTTTATCACTTAACACGTAAAACTTCTGTTCAGCATGTATGCCATATTTATGTAATACTATTAGGCCTACTTATAATAATCCTACTTGTGAGAAGGAGCGAAATATATAATTGATCTTGATTATAATTGTGTTGCAAAATTTACAATAATAACAAATTTAAAAATACTTAGGTACACAGAATATAGGAAACATATTTTTAAATGAGTAAATCTTTTCCTGCCTTAATTTTTAATAAATATATCCTTATAGGAAAGAATTTCCAGGGAGGGAATGTCGGGGTGAATAATTTTCCTACAACACAGTTCATAATGTGTATACTAGGGGTTATCGCCCACCGTTGATTTTCAGAAATTAAATTATTATAACACAATATCTGATTTTACTATGAAAATTGCTTTTTTTGACGATTTGTTTGGTGGTTATATAAAGCACTACTTGCAATCCGGTCGTCAGTAGGCAGACTATAATGGTACATCATTAGAGCTGAAAAGCTCGAAACCGGTTGTGCTCTGTCTCTTGCTGTATGTACTGGCTCTACTTATCATAATGAGCCTAAGTTAATGACACATATTTTTCCTTTCTGGTCTCCTTAAAAAATTTTTTTTTGCATAAACTCTTTAATTACACATAAAATTTGTCATAAAAATGTATTATCCCATTTTATAATTATTAGTGACCATAAAATGTCATGTTGTGTTTTATTTGTGGGGCGTTTATGCCAATGTTTGGTATACAAATATAATGTTAAACAGCATGTTTCACATTTATAAATTGACGCGAGGAAATCGATCTAAATGTCATTTTACTTGGTTAACTAATCAAATGGAGCATTTCTAGAACCATATTACCCTATGTTATCTAATTTCTTATTATTTGTATTGTTAAGGTTAACCAAGTTAAAAAGACTTTTATATCACATAAATGTGTCGAAGAACACCCCATTGATCACTCGGAGTCAAATTTCGTGATGAAAACAAGATAAAAAAGACTATTTCCGACAGAACCAGATTTTCTCTGAAGACATATCTTTTCACATATCACATATTTATATTTGGCAAAAATGCACCATTATATAATTCAAAAACAATTCTTAACATGCTCACTCCGCCTGACATTATTTACATATTTAAGATGTAAGTCATGCAATACTATCAACATGTTATTGGATTACATTAAACACAATTGCTGTGTTGTATAATGTATAATAGTATGCCGCGATTGTTGGCGTGATGCATTAATTATTACAAAATAATTATATACATATATTAAATAATTCTTTTTCACAATTATTGAATATAAACCGATATTACTGGATATTATAATCAGAAGATATTTTTAAATAAACAAATTTTACAGCCGAAATTTTATTTAAAAATGTTTATACTACTCAATCGTTTTAATAAATTACTATTTTTGAGAATAAGATAAATACTTAAAATAGTTTCTGAAAAATAAAAAAATTAGATTAAAAGATTTTAGAGACCGAAATTATTCATCAAAATATTCAAAAAAATATTTTATAAACTGAGCTTAACTTTATTTAATTTAATTGAATATAATGTACATAATAAAATAGAGAATATATTCATTTCTGTTCATACTGTTTAAATTTTAGAAAACTAGATTTATTCATATTTTAATAAGATATATATTTTTAAATTTGTCAATTTATAGTAAATAAAATATTTTAATGTCATATGTAATTTTGTTAGTAGATCAAATTTTAAATAATAAGATTATACACGATTATAATATAGTTTTTATTAATATCAATTGATATTAAAAAATTAGCAGTGTTTTAAGATTAAATCTTTAGAATATACTCCTATAAAAAGTCATTTTGGGAATGTAAATATACTATAGTAATTCTTACTGTGATTAACTAAATTAGCATTTAAATAATATTTTTTAAAGAATACTGATGACATTTTGTTGATACAGATATCACGGTTCCAAAAAACATAAGTGTGATTTGTTAAACTTTATGCAGATATAATATTTTTTAATCGGGATCAATTCAAACATCATATTTGAATAGGCTGAGAAGTAAATATATTGAATAATATTACTGAAAAATGCTACAAGAAAATATATATTTAAATTAAATATTTTCATTTAGAAAGTATTTAGTATTTATAAATTTAGTATTTAAAGGAATATGTTAAAAAGTCACGAAAATAAAAAAACTATTTTATTCAAAAGTTGTTTATAAATTATTCGTATTGCATTAGATCATATTTGAAAGGTATATTATATTAAGTTTCAATATATTATGCAGAAAATTATCCGTATGAACTAACTAAAGTAAATGATTGTAAAAAATATGTCATCTTATCCCCAATATTCCCCAGTGTTTCCTTAATGTGTTTCTATAACATTCTAAACGTAAACATTATTCAATGAATATTTCGAAGCATTATCCTTATATAATATCTGATATAATTGTATTAGATTTATTAATTTTTTTCATTTCAGATTACAGTTCATAAAACTAAATCCCCTAGTTACAATTTTTTTACAAAATTAAATAAAAAAAACCAATGATGACATTAAAGAATTTAATATGTATATATTATTGAAAATGAAGTTTCTATTTTGTTTGTTTTAAAATTTGGTTTGTCTATAATTATCAACTTTTCCATACAAGTATTTATTGATCATGACCAAAATCTTGCATCATTTCTATTTTATGTGCACCCTTCATGATTTTTTGCAATATATATTGATCAGTACGTGTGAACAATAAATATATTCAGATTTTTTGTCCAACTTTTGCGTTTTCTATATTATTATAAATCTAAGTGAAATTTTCAAAAGTAATTGAAAAATATATTCAGTTAATGAAAATCAATTATATATGTATATATATATATATATGAAAATATAAAAATACATAGGGTATAGCTAACGAAAATGGAAGAAATATATAGAAAATCAAAATAAAGGCAACATATTTTCTAAAGTATAAAAATTAAATCAGTGTTAATCGATTAATCGAATCAACGATATTATCCAACAATACCCCGTTCTGACCATGATTTAAAATAAAGTTTATCATTAACTTTTTAAAAATGGTCGTATATATATCCTATAAAAATAAATATCTTCGCATTATTTGAGTTAAAAGATAAATATGTCATCAATAATTTTTCAACAATATTCTCAACCAGATAAGAAATATCTTAATTTAAATACGTCATGAAAAATGACATAAACACCATTTGACTGAACTCTGTTCATGGTTTATACTGACAGCTGACTCCAAAATGACAGTGTAAAAGCTAATTAATTAATTACCACGTTTGCCTTTCCCTATAAAACCGTTTTAATTTGATTTATTTATTATGTCATTGTGTCCTGGTGGTCATAATTTATTTGCGGTTGCTTCTATATAATTGAGCAAGTACATTATTTATATTTTCATTTAATTTGATTGACTGGTTATAATAATGATCATTATCCAGTAACAATCAGCCATCAATGCTAACAGTTTTTAAGAATAACATTTTATGCGATTGAATTTAAAAAATACATAATTACACAATCTAATATTCTATACAATATTCCGCCGTTCCATTTGCATAATATTTCTCCGGCCCCTATTAATAACTATAACAGAGTAAAAAACTGAAATAATTATATGGAACAAAAATATGAAAGCAATATATTATTGCGTTAAGATTAACGAATAATCAAGTAATTTCAAAGTAGTAGTACGTTTATGAATCTTCAATGATCGAAGCTCGATAACCACTCACCCATTAAACCAATTAATTATTATGATTGAATTGTGTTTAAATATTTAAACAATATTTTAAAATACTTTCCTATAATTTTCACAAAAAAAAGAATAAAAAAATCAATGCAAATATAATTGATTACAAATATAAGCAAATGTTAATATTGTTATTAGCTGAATGTTTAATTATTTTTACCCTGTCAACATAATAATATATAAATAATTAATACCTTTTTAACCTTAGAGGAGGGAGGTCCAGTGAATGCATTATTTGTCCTGTAATGTAATTAACGAAAACTTACGTATGAATAGTATATGATAGCCAGACATTTTAAAGAAAGATTTAGATAATACAAAAACCCTAAAAAAATTGGCAACAAAAACATTGCAGTAGATGTCCAATGGATCCTATAAGGCCAATAAATTAAAAGAACAATTAAATTGTGCGAATATTGTTTGACTTTAAACATAAATTTTCATTTTATCATTTGACAAGATTGATCACTTTAACATAAATTCAACATCAATTCACGCTAAATTGTGGTATATAGATCGATAAAACATACGTTTTGCTTCCCGTCAATATTAAAAAAGCACACACAAATGTATTCATTTATTATTTAAACACGAACAATCACAAGCAAATTGAACTGAATTAGGAACGTATATAATTCCTTATTCAAACATTTATTGCGCATCGCTATAGTTTATAGTCAGATACCACAGTTATATGATATAAAATAATAAAATACTAGTATTAAGTCATAAAGTGACAAAGATATAGAGAATAAAAGATTGCTTAATGGTGAATTTGTTTAAGTACAATTTCTATAAAATCATAAAAACAAAAAAGTCAAGGTTGACTCATAAAACTAAAGCTCCTAGTTACAAATTTTTTACAAAATTAAATTAAAAAAACTAATAATGACATTTAAGAATTTAATATTTATAATATTGAAAATGTAGTTTCTATTTTGTTTGTTTTAAAATTTGGTTTGTCTATAATTAGACACTATTTCGAGCTGCAGATATTTTAACTTTATATTCAATTGGTATTGTTAACCATTTAAAGACTAAATCATCTAATATTAAACATTAATAAAATCATAGGCATATTTAATGTGTAACTAAAAATTAACGGTATTATTTTCTTTCTGTAGTTGTTTTGTATAAAGCCACAAATTAGAAAAAAAGCCATTTACTGAATACGTAAATTTGCAAATAACTGATGAATAGTCCGAAAACAATCTACACTATGATAGGATTGACTATGACAAATTGACTAAGAAACTGTGAATCTTAACAACAGGAGTGCATTTTTCACTTTCCTAATATAAAGCAATAGTTGGTTTAAAATATAAAAAAACACCTTGTGGATATAATTATTAAATATTAATGGCTTAAAAAGTTGTTATTAAATGTTTAATAAAATTAAACTTTACTTAAAAAAATTAAATGACTATATTAATTGCAAAGCACATGTTATATATCAAAACTAAATTAAAAAATAAATTACAAATGTGCATTGTTTATATAATAAAATTGGTAGTATTATTCATTGATTGAAATTTAAATAATCGATACATATTTTAAAATTATAGAAATTATTTTTATAAATATTAAATTTCGCATCAGAAAAGGAATATTAACAAAAAAATCAAACCGATAAAAAAGTTTAAGCCTATAGATCCATCAAGATATTTATAATTGAATTAAAGTTAATATAAGTATATTCATTTCATAACATAATATTTGGCATTATTTTTTCTTTAGAATTTGAAAAAGTTTCTCGAACTATTCGTGGAAAGGACAGCATCTATTTTGGTCAGCAATTCGAATGGCCGGTTGGCCGAAAACTCGATGTGACAGATACGCTTCATCTTCGAGTTTATAACTACAGCAAGTATCTTAATAACAAGTAGGCTATCAATATAATTTTTTACGTTTTTTATTAGTAGCATATTATAAACTGTCTAGTGATGTTGTACCTATTGTATACGTTTCATGACAAAAGATTTGAAAGTCATTGTTGTGTGCGGATGTATTGACCATCAACCACTATTTATAAATACATGTTGTTTATTCTTTATCTTAAATAGCTTTTTTTAAATGGTCAATATTTTACTTTTATCTGGGAAGGAAAATAAAATAAATAAATATAGTAAGGTAAACAACATTGATAGATTTTATTAAGGGACAACAATTGGAATGGCACAAATATATTGTAATAACCATACATGATTAAAAGAATAAAAATCTTCATCAATACAATCTTTAACTTTATAGAAAACTTTTGATTATAGTAATTTTATTTATATATTTTTTAAAACATGTATTACAATAATTCGTTATTATTTATTAATATTTGCATTTAGTCCGAGAGTAAAATATTAGATAACCTTTCTAGTGATGCTATACTTAATACTTTTTTTAAGGGCCAAATATTGTTCCTATTATTCGAAAGAAGCATTAATCTAAGAGTCGATTTTAAAAGTTTTAATTGGATTAGGTATTACACTCAGAAATGCCGTATGAAAACACGTCATACGTGGAACCCCATGATGTAAGGGTACATTTTTGACAGATATACTAATTGAAATATAGCTGAAATATATTAAATCAATAATACTTTTCAAATATTATTTTAAATGGGTAATTTGTATTTATTATGTTTAAATATATTGAGAATGTATATTTTTAAAAGGTGCAACAAGTTGGCGAAGTTTGTTTCAAAGCATTGCATAATTTCCGGAATGATGTTTTGAACGTGGATAATATAATGACGACATTAATGCGAGCAGAATAAATTATGCTAATTATTCAGTATTCAGTTGTCACTTTTTCAGTCACACTTGTAAAACTTTACGAATTAGATTAGAAAAAATAATAAGCATACAAATAAATTTAATGAATAACTTAAAAAATATATCTAATTGAGGTAATTTATGAACCTTGATATAATGCGAAATATACATTCAGTTTATACATAATTGTTTATTCAAATTAATAACAAATTCAGTTTAATACAATTGTTTTATAGAAATTTTTATATTATTCTTCGTTTGACCATTCTGCAATTAAGTTCGATTTAAGTCATATTACTACAATTCCAATAATTGACTATGTTTCCATTTGCAAAATATTAATTTTCATGAAAATTACACCAACAAACTCAGTAAAATGTTTGAGGTTAGCAGTCTTATTTAGAGTGTTTGAATTGGAACATTTTAATTGTTTAAAATGGGAACTACAACCACTGATGACCGCGGTTATTTATCTTCAACAGCAACGCGTGCTACATTCAAATAATATCGCCATTATCGATCTCAAATACCGAGCAATTAGAGTAATTGGGCTTATAGCTGTGATAAGATTAGTTTTCTGGCAAGGATATCCTCAAGGGGTACAACACTAGCTTTCTATTACAAGTTTGTGTGTTTGTGCATGAAAGCTTATATAAAATGGTTTATATTTTAATCCTCATAAAATTCTGGGTAACTATATAGTGTAAATAAGCATATGACTAGGACGGTAAGTATTTATATATATAGGCAGCCGTTATTCTGCCAACATTCGCTACGTTAAACATACGTTATTTAACATTCGGTAAACTTATATATCAGAAGAGTATACAGTTATTTTTATATTCTACTTAATTATTTTGTATTATTCAGTTATTGGTTGGATGCAAAAAAGTTACAAACCCTTAAAAAAGGGGTATTATAATAGATAATACAGTATCATTATAGAACAGTTCGTATAGTTAACGCACATAACACAGCCTGAAAGTTTGTTTGGAATAGAAACTTGTGTTTTATTCATTTGTTATATGTACGAATACTATTTAACGTTATTAAAAGTTCAGTTTACAGTAAAGGCAAAATAACTCAAATTAAATTAAATGGCTAAATTAAATTTAAAACAAATCAAATTCTATTAAGTTTAATTTTTAATTATTAGTTTTTATTGATGTTCGTAAGTAGAATATTTTCCTCCTTTTTAATTTATAAACTGTACATATGCATACAGTTTTCACTTATTTTTTTCCAACAATATGGTTATTGAATTTTCAACCTTAGCTAAAGAAAAAAGCAGTTAATCTATAAAATGTAAAAATTCGTGCAAATGAGAACATATAAGAATATTTTTAAACCTTATACCTATTATGCAAATATAACATTGAAACAAGTAGAATAATAAATAAATTTATAATTATAAATGCAGACTTTGTGATGTTATTATTAATTTGTGTTTATTTTATTATTGAGTACATATTATATTAAAAACATAAATTATACTTTTAATTGGTATAGTCAAGTATATGTCAAGTATATGTCAATTATTTGTTGTACTATATGTCAAGTATATGTTAAGTATATGTCAAGTATATGTCAAGTATACGTCAAGCTATGTCAAGTATATGTCAAGTTTATGTCAAGTATATGTCAAGTATATGTCAAGTATATGTCAAGTATATGTCAAGTATATGTCAAGTATATGTCAAGTATAAGTCAAGCTATAATTTCTTATTATGATAAAAGTGTATTTTCTTCATTAAAACCTTTTTCTCTGTGGAATATATAACAAAAAATAGTTTTATTCGGATGTGTCTATTTTTATTCTATATTTACATTGCAGGATTATTGGAACGTTAACGATCAGCTTACAAAAATTGATACAGGAGGGCAAACTGACTTTGGTTGAAAATTTGATTGATACCAATCACGCAATAATGAGGGTATGAAAACTTATCGAACCAGTTGTATGTCTATTTTAATTGCGTTCTTAATATCAACATGATTTTTGAAAAATTGTTCAACTAGATGTATTCCAGACGGCGCGGTTAAAGCAATCATTAAAGTTATTAATTTGCTGAATAATTATATTTAATTTGTACCCAATTAATAATACTATTTTATCACAGTATTTTATATATTTTCGGTATATAACCTTTTCTATTATTTAACTGTAATGCCGTATCTATAGTAAAGTATTTTATGAAGGCAATTGATGAGTTCACCGCTCAGAGTGTATAACATCAAAGAAAGAACATCAAGATAATGTAATAGATAAATAAATCAAACAATGGAACAAACTAATGAAACTAAAAAATGAGACAATGAATTGTATATATCTATATTTGTTATATATATATATGTGATATAAACATATGGCATAATGATACAGACAAATGAAACAATGATACGAAAAAATGCAAAAAAAGACAACAAGACACAAAAATGAAAAACATTAGCCACAAAAATGAGACAATTAGACACACAATGCAAATGAGACAATTAGACACACAATGTAAATGAGACAATTA